>MOOZ01000067.1:561817-573179 GCA_002930495.1 Cecropterus lyciades | reverse complement strand
ACGGGTGAGCGGCGCTGGGACCAGCTCAGAATGAGCGGCTCGTTATGAGCTTTGTAGGGAGAGATACACGTCTTGCGTGTTCTCCCGCGTTTCGGCCTGTATAACCGGATGGTTGAAAAGGCCATGGGAAGGTGGTGGGTGAGTGCCCATGTATATCTGTAATCAACTCCATATAAGATAAGACTTCTACCGGAGTTCTCATATGCCTGCATACTTCTGAGGACTAAGTTGATAAATCTCATATTTAGTGTCTCCCTTACCACACCATCTAGACCATAACACACCACATAACACCATATTAACGCAGAAATAGGTATAGCAGTGTTGCTTTCAAAATCAAACCATGAAAAGAACATTAATTACAATCTGGCGATCTCAAAACACTATTTTTTAAATACTACACCCAAAAATACAATAACACCTATTGTACCTCAATCTTTATCATATACTGCGGTAGGTAAAATTTTAATATAATTTAGGATGTTATGAATATAAAAAGGTCAATTTTGCGGGTCATCCGGAACGAAATGATTAACTGTAGCTGTCGATTCGTCAATGACTCAGTTTATTAAATTATCGGCAGCCATATGATGTATAACGCCCTAACTGCCAGTTACGACCAATTTACGATTACATTTAATTAACTGATTAAATTACTACATACATAACGATATCTTGTGAAAATATCTTTACATTATTTTAATGAAAAGACTGTTTTGCAAGATTATCAGAGGTCCATGGACGTGAATGCTGAGGGCCTTGTTGAAAAATATGCGCTGTCTGGTACAAACAATTTTCAAAGAAACTATGCGTTTTTTAAACTTGAACTATATATAGTATAATATAATAATGTTATCATCATAAATAGTACGGATTTTATCATCGAAATTATGCCAGTAATAATTAAAAAATGATTACTGGCATAATTTCAAAAATTATAAATAGTTATATGGTCCTTGGACCATGGACTAACCTAATGATGTGGTAGGACTCTTTGTGGTTCGACTCCGAAAGCACCACCGCCACACCAATTTCTGCCTAATAACAGCAGTGTTATGCACTATTGTGTTCTGGTCTGAAGGATGTGGTAAGGGAGACATACTTTTCCGAAGCATTCCATCTTAGTCCTTAGGGGTATTTTAGTCTTTAGGGCAACGCGCCAGTGGCTAACCTTAGGTGAAACTTTGATTTTACTTAGGGTTGATTACAGATGTCCATGGGCGGCAGTAACGTCTTACCATCAGGTGAGCTGCATGCTCGTTTGCTACTTCCATACTATAAAAAAAAACTGAATAAGGTTAGATGGGTCCACGGTCCACGTTATAATAATGGTTAAGAGGTAATAATAAACTTTATATCGAGCAATACGTTGGGTGTATTGGGTTACTGGCGCGCACATTAGGCCGGTTACATACATATAAGCGGTCTATGCGCAAACAAGACAAAGTTGTCCGTCATGATCTCAAAAGATTTCTTTATTGATAAGTGGTTTTATAAATATTAAATAAATGCGCATGAATATGTCATGAAAAAGGTAAAGCGATCTGGACTGTCGGCTAAACAATCAGCCAGTACGCGACATGATAAGAGAGCGTGATAAGGAAGATATCGATTTAGCAGTCTACGGATAGAAATGTTTGAAGGCAAAATCATGTAGTGCCTATTTTTTATAAGCCGATACCTAACCGAAGTACTCGCATACTTCTTCAAGGCTTAAGGCCTACTACTACAAATCATTGCCTGACTAACGCCCGATAAAAAGTCTGTAGTTTGCAAAAGTCTATACTGAAGTAGTCAAACTTCAGCGATTACTTCATGAACATACATAAATCTTTTCAGTTTGTGAAGTATTATTTAGCTTAGGTAACAAAAAAATTAAAACAGTTTTATTAACTTTAACGAAAGAACATAATTAATTCAGTATACGTTTATATACGCAATTATATCACAAAGCGATTGAATGATTAATCAAAAATTTAACAACGAACCCTTTCACGAAATTCGTCAATTAGGCTTTTACTATGAAAAAATACTGAAGACCTTACTGTTGTTCTTTGATCAGCTTCTAACGAAGATAATAATTACGAGGAATAGATGATTAAGAATTCCTTTATTCATAACTAAAATTAACCATAGATATTACTTATATCCGAAAGGCTTATTTCTAATCAGTAATTCATTTTACCCGTCTGCGTCATAAAATAGATAATGATTTCGAGTGTATGTATGTATGCATGTTTGTATGTATGTATATCCATTTCTTTGGCACGCGCTACAGCTCATACGTGTTGATGGATTGTGATATACGTCACATACAACCCTTTCAGTGTGCAAAATGTCATAGGCTATACCAAATTTAAAAAAATGGTGCATGTAAATTGAATATTTTGAATAATGTTACTTGTTTTATACAAAAATAGTGTGTATGTGCTTGAGTGTAATGAAAGCAACAAACAGGCAAGCTGTCTTCTATAATAATGTTAGTGGATTACGATTGCCTACAGACATTATGTATTGGACAATGTTATCAAGATATCACATGTTTGAGATCAGCTTTGAACGGTGGTTTCATGTGCGTTAAAGAAATAAAAATCTTTAAGTAGAAACAACTTTTGATAGAGTAGATACGTAACAGTTAAATAAAGACTAAATATCTTGAGACTAAATATATTTTAAATATAAAATCTTAAAATTAATTCAATAGTTTTGGTTTGAGGTGATTTCTACCACACATACATGCATAGAAAAAAATGTATTTTAATTTGTTACATATTAGTCAAGAGTATACAGATATTTCTTTTTTTATCCCAGACATACATCTGACTCATGAAATAACATTTGTGTTCTGGGTCTGGATGTCCATGGCACGCACGATACAAGGAGAATCCTAGTGTGGGCATCTGATTGTAAAAATCTATTTTACTATTTATCAATTACTAGCTGCGCCCCGCGGATTCACCCGCGTAAGTTTCGACGATGATATATAGCCTATAGCCTTCCTCGATTAATGGACTACCTAATACCGAAAGAATTTTTCAAATCGGACCAGTAGTTCCTGAGATTAGCGCGTTCAAACAAACAAACAAACTCTTCAGCTTTATAATATTAGTATAGATTATTATATATCATTTTGTAATCACTTTAAAAAAAATGTTAGGCGCTTATATGATATATTTTTGATAAATAACACGATATGTCATAAATTTTACTTAACATCAGTTTTTCTCGTTCTCGTTGTCCATTTTGATGGCTATAAACGATGGTGTCTTAATAAATTACGTTACGAAACGGAACAATGAATCGTCTTATCTGATACAACACCGACGGGTGTCGGCGACCGCCATAAAACATGCCGATTGCTAAACTTGAGAACGAAATCAATATTTCTCGTACAGCTGTTTAAATTCATTAACAGAATACGTACGATAAAAGCCCTGACAATCATTATTTAATGGATGCTGAACCATTGTAATACGGCTTCTTTCAGAGACATAAATTTGGGTTAGGTTTTACGTGATGGAATAGTCTTATGACGCATTTAGTTTTACAATTGGCCCGGATCTCATTGCGGCATCATCGTCAAACATATTTCTGCCATATACAACTGTTTAACGCTGCTGTTCTATCTAACAGGAGTACTGCTTGAAGTCTATCGCAGGTCGTTCCATATAAAATTAAGCCGGCAAGCACATCCTTCTAACGAAATGCAAGAACTGCTTCAATCTTCATGTTATAACCATACACCTACTCCGATTAAACCATATTCTTTCTCCCTTGCAAAATTACATAAAAGTTATTCGAATTCATTCTTAAAGCCAGCAGTGAACTAAAGGGAAAAAACTGCAAGTTGATAATGATGACAAATGTAAGAATTTATACATTCATAAATGATGATTTTAAAGTGGGAGGCCAATGTTCATACCATTGGACAGTCGCTGTTATTTGTTAAATGTACACGATATATTGCATCAATTCCTTAAAAGGTAGACACAGCCATATCGCCAAAATCTTAAACAGTCAACAGACAGACTAAATTAGGTGAAGGCTAAGGCTTTGTCTGACTGTGGCAACAGCTTATCAGTTGTAACGGCGGGTTCTATTGTTAATTGAAATAATTTAGTAAGCGATTAATTGATGTTACGTTATAATTTTGATATGACGAGCAAATTTATTTTTTAAAAGCAAAAAAGCAACTTATCCAGACTAATTATTGAGGTTGTGTGGTCGGCATCAGTAGTATTAATGGTATTTCCTTGAAGTGTGAGTGTAAGAGAAAGCCTTTTTATATAAGGTTGCATGTTATTGACATAAAGCGACCATCTTAGCTTTCACCAGTGTCAACCCATTTGTGATCGGTTTCAGTAAGAATCTACTGAGGAGGTAATCACTAGCCATCATGTTAACTGCATGCACGATTACTATTTAAATTTTATGTAGAACTACAATTGAGTCTTATGGTGTCCTTCGACGTAATATTGTACCTGTCTGTATTCGGCCTTACTTTAAATCCTGATCTACTTTGAATAGATGTCAGACGCAGTGACCTCAATTAAGTCTATCATCAGATAGTGTCACTATGACAATGACATCCCGATGGATTCAGGAGATAAATACCTACTCATAAATGTTAAATTTACATTTATATCCAAGAATCTAGATCATCCTCAATACATTTCTAGTGTTGAACTTTGAATGTTACTTGATTTTCAAATGCCTTTGCTAATTGCCAAAGAATCTTTACTATACCGTAAATACATAAATATTTCTTATATGTCAAATTCCGGCTTTAAGTATTACAATTGGATAAGTAAAGGTTGCATCAAGCTTTATTTCATTTGATGTAGCAGCACCATATCGGTCGATCTTACCGGTCGGTATTCTCTTAATGGCTTCAGCGCATTCTAAACAAATTATTTTCCTTTGTTATTGATATTCATACCATTTTTTTAAATGTACATTCACTTAATTTCAAGTATACTTAGATATTCCTATGGTAATCACGTGACGTTCTTTTTACACACGCTAATCCACGAAATCCCTCGACCGATTTTCATGAAATTTGTAAGTGGATATTATTCGGTGAAGCGATCAGCATACAGGTATGATACCCTGTGGGATTGTAGGTTCGATTCCCGGTTAGACATTTTAATTATGAACTTAGGTTTTTGTTCTGCGTCTGGGGGTTTGTGTATTTGATTTGTGTATCCGTGATATCCACTACAAGAGAAAGTTTCTAGTGCGAGTCTTTGAGTGTAGATGGCGTATGAGTGTTTGCATGTCTAGTTCTATGTCAATCTGGGTCTAGTAGGAGTACCTACTACTTATATATTTAAATTTTGTCAATATATAAAACAACCGAACCAAAACACAGTTATGAAATTATATTTAATCTGTTTGCGCGATTCATATCTTTACCACCCACGACTCAAATATTTCAACATAATTCACGGAACAAAAGCTCCAATCAATTCCGAAATTATACAACACTTTCAAACAAAGGAATACGGTCACTGATATGAACTTATGCCCAGGTTTGTGAAGAAAGCGCAAGTCATCGGACTAAACATATCAACAAATTGGTTATTGATACACTATTCTTGATGCTATTTGTGCATATTTGGTAAAGGTCTTCCCTTTATCAACAAGTATAGTACGAATGGGTATAGATATCACCACCAAACCTATTTTTAGCGTTAAGTAGTTCTTGCGGTTCAGTGCTAGGCCACACCCTTGCACTGAATTACTTGCACTAACCGGCGTACTTTTATAGAAAATGACCATCTTTATAATCCAGAATAGCAACGTGTCTTTGATTAACTTCAGATAGAACCCCTGTTCTATATGAAGTTGCTTACAGGTGGGCAGTGACCACTTACCATCAGTTGGACTGCATGCTCGCTTGCTACTTCAATATTATATCAATATTATTCTAAAAATAGACTTGGAATGTTTGATAGTTTGTACGACGTCGACGACAGCTCTAGCTGAATAATTTTTGTCACTAGTATCTTCAGTAACATTTGCAGTCCTTAAGTTAGATGACTTTAAAACGGAGAAAAGTTAGGGCTTTGTCATATAATACCGGTTTAAAATTAGATTTTCTGGATGTTGTAGAAGACAAGTATAAGTTAAATACAGGCTGTTATATGATACTGTCGTCGAAGTTTTTATTTTGGATGTCGTCATAAACAACTATCTCAAACCAGTAGATGAAAACTATATTTGCCTATTTATCTGCAGCAATTTTAATACGTACAGTTCAGCATATCTTGTAACCTTGCTATATCTTGATAAATAAAAGCTGTATATGTAATATGTATATTATATTCCATATGAACACATATGGAGTGATTTACTCTCACTGAGGTTCTGTGCGTATTATAAATTAATTATCACTGCTTTACGGTGAAATAAAACATCGTGAGGAAAGCACACCTGAAAGTTCTCTAAGTAAAGAGTTCTTAAAGGTGTGTGAAGTCTATTCACACTTGGCCAGCTCGTGCCCAGCAGTGGGACAATAATGGGTTGACGAAAAAGTCAAAACTATACTCAATATAAGCATGTACACATAGAGACATATACTATATTGGACACAGTTTCTAGTCGTGAAAGATTTGAAGTTGAGCGCTGACTTCAGGAATATGTTACATTACTAACATTACATAATTTTTTACATTTTACTTTTTGTGGCATAAACTACGGTTACGTTTTTTGTTATTTGTTTTTAAGCAATTTATTGTCATAACAACAACAATAAACTATAACAATTTTACACTTAATGTTTCTGTAAAATCATAAAAATATAACTAAGTCCTTCACAAATACAGGAATTATTATAATAACCCTTTTCCACCCAACTCTTCACATAAATTCTGTACCCCTAGTAAATGTGAAGTCTGAATTTGCCATTGGCATAAATCAGACTTATACTACTCCCGTTATAATCCGATTTTGCCAATTGCTATGATCAAACTCACATCCATTTTCAATAGGGCACAGAATTAACCTCTTCGTCCTTCAAGAAGTTCCATCCCCAACATGAGTCGTTATCGCTTGTCGCTGCCCGCAACTTGTTACTAGTTTCGTAGTTACATAACTTTCGCTGTTCGAAACAATCAAAGTCCTGTTATGATACCGCTTTCGGTCTTTAACTTCTTACTTTGATGTGGGAAAGTATTTGATCGGCGAAAATTTGTTTAGGTCAATTAAAGAACAAAGATTTTTCTCTGTTTGCAATTTTGTAGTGTCAGTTATCTAAGTCATGAAGGCATTTGAGACCCATATCCGGAAGTATTGGAGTAGCAAACGAGTATGCAGTCCACCTGATGGTAAGTGGTCACTGCTGCCCATGGAGATCTGATAAGAGATCTGAGAATGAACCACAGATAAGATAAGATCAGTCTTACATGAGACCACATATGCGTTGGTACCACATACTCTTGAGGACTAAGTTGGAGCCTCGGATCTCTCTTACCACGCCCTTCAGATCAGAACATAGTAATTCATAACACTGCTGCAGAAACGGGTGGGGGGGTGGTGCTTTTGGAGACGGACCACAAAGAGTTCTACCTCCTTAGGACTCTACCTGGCCGAAGATCGAATTTGATATTGTCCGCTTCACTTCATGTGGGTCTTTTTTTTTAAACTAGTGATTGGATGAATAAGACTTATTACCGGCATACCATTAATCAATGGAATAATTTAAGTTCGTTATTTTTTAAGACTGTACGAGTATATGTTCGCTCGTAAACGCTTCCACATGCGGGTCGTTTACTCTTTTAAAAGACAAATGATTGGATAAAGACTTATTATGGATTGTTATTAAACAGTAGAATAAATTAAGTTTACTGAAAATTAATGTTTATTTTAAAATCGTCTATATGTGATGTTAAGAAATAAAACATTATAACATATACTAGATTAACCCGCAGTCCCGCCTGTTTCGATCACGTGGTAGACCCACGGGTGTGAGTATCTTATGTGTTATTCTCAAGAACTATCTGTGTACCAAATTTCAACGAAATCCGACCGGTAGTTTATAAATGCAAAAGTTACAAACACACATACATCCTCACAAACTTACACATTTATAATACTAGTAAAGAGTGGTAAGTTAAAAAAAAAATAAAAACAAATTCCTTAACATACTCAATCAATCATTCATAAATTGCATGAATAATCACAGGATATGAATGTAATTTGTAACCAGGAGCCATTTGTTATCTGATAACTAGAAAGCCACCTAGTTGTGTAGAGGTTTAGATTTAGGAATCAAACTTACCACCCTTGACACACTGAAGGCACTGAACAAATAAGGCCTCTTCAGATAGATTATTAGATTATGCAAAATGTGAGGCAAAACAAATCGGCTCTATTAATATAATTGACAGCGAATATGTATCAAGGCAAAACAAACACTGCGAATTATTGACAGGGTTGTCATTCTGAATGTTAATTAAAATTAATTGAGTGATTGATTAATATCTGACGCAAGTATATACAGCTATATTTTTAGGTACAATTTTTGACGTAAATTTACAGAAATATTGTTTTTAACTTAACCTTATGATAATTATAATTATGGTTATGTTTTATTGTTAAACTGATTGTCTGATAAGCACTTGCTTGGTAAACATGCTACTTAAATAAATTTAAGTTGCATGCTACTTAAATGAATTTAGGTTGCATGTTTTATTTGCAATTAAATAATTGATTGTTAGTAAATAATAACAGAAACTCGAAAGTGTATATATGAATTAAAAAAACACTGCAGACTTTTGGTACAATTTTTATAAAGCAAGACAAATATTATGTACAAAACATTAGTAAAACAAAAAAATATGTACTTCACAGAAATTCTCCGATCAAATAATAATAAACGTTATTTCTAATTACCAAAAAAATGCACTATTTGCACAACAACATCTAGAAACTCTAATTATTTATAGGTGCGTATTTGACCGAGTGTAAGAAATCATTAAGTAATTAATATATTTGTTACAAAGTCCAATTCGTCTTAGTGTCAGCCCTGACCGGGTGTACTGACGCAACTTATCGAATGACAGTTCGCGATGCAGAAAGAAATTCTCAAGTACGCACAATTCGCAATGTGGGGCGATCGATAATTTTCAACAGCATATAAAAAGGTCAGGCCGGACCTACGACCCATCAGTTGGACCACGGACTCCAAACTTACGCACAATGCAAAAAATCGTAAGTGTATATTTGCGAAATATACCACTTATCTTGTTTTGCTTAACGGGTTAAGCGTTTTTGTATTGTGTCATCGTTATCCATAAATTCTCGACTTCTTAAACTTTTATAAGACATTAACTTAGTCCTGAGGGATGACAACGCATCCGCCGATCTCAGCTAATTCAATCTAGTTAGGAGTTGATTATGTTCTGTAGTAGCTTCTTTCATGATTTAATTAGATTCTTGAAATAAATATTCAGATCTTTGAACTTACAAACATAATAAATAAATACTTAATATTGACGCATGCTATATGTATAAAGCTTAGAGAAAAGAAACAAATAGATTTTTTAGTATTCACCCTCTTATTCTTCCCTATGAGGGGTTCCCTGTGGTCAATTTTAATTGTCTAAACCCACCAGTTATATTTTGTGTGTCAATCAGTACCAATAGAATTTTATTATATATTTGTAACAAATTACCTAATCAATATTTATATTTCAGATCATCTTCTGCGCCATTTTGGCTACATCCTTAGCCGCCCCTGGCTACTACTACGATGTGGACTACCACGTTCCTGTAAAGTCTACCATCACCACCAGCAGTCAATCCGTAGATCATGGCTCCACTCACGTGTTGCATGCAGCTGTTCCCCTGAAGACCACTGTAATAAAGAGCCAACAGGTAGACCATGGAAACCATGTGTTGGAAACTGTACCGGTAGCTAAAACGACGATCACGAAGAGCAATCAAGTCGTCAACCATGGCGGTACCGAACTGGTCCACGCTCCAGTGTTTTCCACCTATCATGCACCCGTGGTGTCCGCCTATCATGCCCCATTAGTCTCCTATCACGCCCCGGTGGTATCCTATCACGCGCCACTTAGTTACGCTGGAGACTCTGCCGTGTCTCATCACAGCTCCACTGTCCACGAGACCGTACCTGTAGTCAACCATTTACCACTGTACACTCTCCATTGATTTGTTACTTTCGTTGTTTTCTTTATTGGTTATAAATATATTTTTGATTATTATTTTCAATGTTTCATTTGTACCTTATTAATTTTAAGATGAGACTGAATTCTCTTGATAAAATATTATTCTCAAAGTGATGTAGCAAATTAATAATTTTATGTACAAGGATATTTTAAGGACAGTTAATATTAATATAGATAAGGTTTTTTTATAGATAGTACACAATTATTACAGTTATCTAATAAAAGCCCTATAAAACCTTTTTACATAACACTAAACGCTGACTAAACTTCTAAAATAGAATATAGAATGTGTTATGTATGTATGCGTATTTATACAACGGGGAAACGTACAACCCCAGTTCTTGAGTTTCGTTGGAAGGATGTGGTCGCAGGCTCACCATCATATGAGTCGACCATCATAGTCCTCGGGATGAGAAACGTGGCTGAAATTCCAGATAGAACCCCTGTTCTATATCTCCTGTTGCTTGCAGATGTCCATGGGTAGAAGAGACCACCAAGGAAAAAAATAAATGGCTCTAATCTATAGGGAACAATAAAACAAAAGTTTTATCGCAATACAATAATAAACATAGTTTTCCGTCCAACTGTCTAAGTTTCCATGAAACTTAAACAGTTTGTATGCCAATTAAAACGTGGCAAAACTTCCGTAGCTAATAGCTCCATTAGTTAATTAGTGCATCGACTAACCGACCGTTTGATTGGTTGTTAACAAGATATTGCGGGGAATTATTTTGAATATTTCTTCCTATATATATTAAATATTAATAACGCTTTTTACACTTAGACATATTCCTGTGTCGTAGGTGCCATGAACATAGCCCTTGTACCCGGGTAGTAGAATACGGCTACAGTATCTCATGCCTGTTGTAAGAGACGACTAAAAAGGAAGCTTCTGGGGTTGCGGGCGGCTAACCTGGGAGCTCGAACTGCTCAGCCAGCAACCCTGAGAAAGACGGCGGCATTTGTGGCTGCACGTCGTTGTAGTCATCGGAAGATGCAGGTACGACGTGAACCTAGAGATGAATGAACCCCAAGGGATGAACCCGTAAGTGCCGCCGTGCTAGGGGGCACCTGCGCGTTCCATTGGAGATTCCTGAAAACACTGAGTAATGCCACGGAGAGGGTTTTAGTAGGTAAAAATCCCACAAAACCCGGAATCTCTACTAAGG
>MOOZ01000067.1:522882-545654 GCA_002930495.1 Cecropterus lyciades | reverse complement strand
GAAAGAATTTTTCAAATCGGACCAGTAGTTCCTGAGATTAGCGCGTTCAAACAAACAAACAAACAAACTCTTCAGCTTTATAATATTAGTATAGATATATATTCGTTATGTCACGTCAATTCTTTCATGTGATACCCTACTTGGGTATATTTGACAGGCATATGTCTGTCTGTGTGTCTGTCAAACTTATAACACCCCTCTTTTTATATCGGGGGTTAAAGAAGGTTGGCGACAAATGGCTACCTTTGATGACTATGTTAGAACCCTGTGTGTAAATCTCTGTGCCTTATTACACCATAAAACAGTAGCCTTTAACCTTGTTCTTATACGGTGGAAAAATGTGACGATGGTACAACTAGAGTAGAATCACAATTAAACATAAGATAGCATTGAAATTACTACTTAAAATTATGTATCTATGTTTCAGATAATCACAATCGTGGTCCTAATGGCAGTGAGTGTGGAACCGGCACCGAAGCCCATTATCGTGTATCACCCACCGGTGTTACATGCCTCAGTTATACACTCCGCGCCGATTATACACACGCCAATTATACACAGCGCACCGATTACGCACCTCAGCGCGTATTATCATCCGATACTGCCGCATGTTATACATTCGCCTTGGTGGCTTTGATGTATCGAGATTATAAATATGTGTAATGAAATACCTTCAGTAAATTAACGTTGTAATACCAAACATTTATAATGATACTTGTATATGTTATGTATTAATATGTAAAATGTATTAAAATAAATAAATACTTTTAAGATATTCATTGCTTAGAGGCTTTTAATCGTATTTCTTAAATATAATGAATATTAGATGTTATCAAGTTTGTATTATTTTTATTTCATAAGTTTTTCTGCAGTTTGGAATTAATTGAACAATCTGAAAAACAAAGTTATTAAACGCTTAAACGCTTTCTACACTCATGGCCCCATACTAGGATTTTCTCCTGTGTCGTGGGTGATATGGACACACGAACACAAATATACAAACACCCAGATCCAGAACAGAAATCTAAACTCATCATTCAGATGTCTGTCTAGCCGGGGATCGAACCCGGGAACCATTGCGTGTCAGACTGGTCCAGTGACATGAACGCTCCGCCATACCGCTCATGCGGGTCGTATTGGGCATATATTTATACATACGTATTGCACCGTAAAAGAGTTATACCCTTAATAAATGTTGACATGATATATTCATGGCCCTAGAGCTATAACTTGTATCGACTATTATCCTAAAACTAGCCTTCTCTGAAAACATTCAACAAGAACTTCAACAGAATATTAATACCCAGTTAATATTTATAAATAGAGTGCCACCGAGAAAGGCTCTTGCTATAAATTGAGCTCTGAGTGTTAGAAGTCTATTATTGAAATGCATTAATATTTAATTCGATTTCCATTACAACAATAGTCGATTGATGAAATGCTGAAGAGCTCTGAATTAATTACTTTTTGTTTATACCAACAACAATCAACACTGTTTGCACTTCACGCCGATCTTCACTCGATTCTCCGTTCGTGTAATCGAATGGAATTAATATTATTTTCATGTTATTATGTAAATAAACTTAATAATAATTATTATTATTGTGTTTATTTATATAATTAATAATACATATCTCAATAGTTAATAATTTGATCCTGGGATCACGGTCGTATTACAGTTTCAAAAACTTGGAATTATAAAAATATACAACAATATTTATTTTTATTAAATAAAAATAGAAAAACAAGTACCTACTGGTAATAAAATACATTAAAATAGCTATAATGACTACAAGGAATTAATTTTTGCACTATCTAAATAATTCAATATAACTAAAATTAAATATATTTTGCAATATTCAACTATTTTTTCAATGATGCACACTTAAAATAACAAAAAAGAAAATATTATAGAGGTATACAATATAGAGTTATCCAATTTTTCATAAGATTTCTTCCAGTAATCCTCGCGAATCTGGGGATTTTTAAGACAATCTTGAAATACCAGAACGAAAAATGTGCCGGGCTCGACATTTTTATTTGCAATCCACCTGGTGGCAAATGGTCATTGCTCCATAACGATACATGTATCGAATCCGAATATGATTGAGTCATCATCATCATTTGAACTATGACCGGGGCTCAGCTACTTTTGAAGATTTATCCCAAATATCTAGTATAAGTGTACATATTTACCTCACGAAACCTACATCATGGGACCGTATTGATTGGGTTAATACATAAAACATATACAATTTTTTTCGTGCTTTTCTCGCAGTTATAACTTAAAATATGAAGTAGCAAACGAGCATGACTTCCACTTAACCCTGGTCATTACCACTCATGGCCAAATGTAACTCCACATTAAACTGAGGCTCTACCAGAAGTTAGTGGCAGATGCACTGCCACTCCTAACGACTGAGAAGATCGCCTCGTGTTTAAGTTAGCCGGAAACCACATCCTGCAAGTATGGACGAAAACCATGAACTAGGGGTAGAAATTAGAAATAGGGGTGACGGTGAAACCTCCTCGATCAAACCGAATCAGTTTTAACACCTTGCAAACTTTATTTACTTTATTTATTTGACTTTTGAAACTTCCCTCTAAACAACACGGAAAGAAAACTTTTTAATGTTTGTGGTTTTCGTGTCATTGAAAAACATTTTGCTATCAAATAAGTTATTGGTACAGAGGAACTGAGTCCGTAGGTGAATTCAATAAGCGAAGCATCCAAAGAAAATAAAATATATACTTTATGATATCGCTCGTGCAATCATGTACCATTCAGAACAACATTCAGAATGTTCATACTCTAAATCTTATTTTGAAATATTTGTGTTCCTAAGATTGCTGGATACCTGGCTATGATGAGTTTATTTTCAAAATAAGAAAAATATTTATTTGATTTATAAATAACTCTTTTTGAGTGTCAAGAGGTTTAATTACGCGTCTAATGGAGAATTTTACTGATTGCTATAAATATTTTTTTTTCTTTATTTTGATGTTAATATTGATGTTTTTTCGAAGTATGATGAACTAATGTGACGTTCCCTCTTAAAATTTACTAATATTATAAATGAGAGAGTTGTGAGGGCATGTCACACATTTGACGACCCACGTGGTGGAGCGGTCACCATACCGGTCTGACACGCAGTGGGTCCCGGGTTCAATACCCGGCCAGACAGACATCTGAATAATGAGTTTAGATTTCTGTTCAGGGTTTGGATGTTTTTGTATTCGTCTTTGTGTGTCCATGGCGCCCACAACACAAAAAAGCATTTATATGCTTTGTTACTATTTCACGCAATAACTACTAATCAAATCCGGTCAGATAGTTTATGATGTAGATAAGCACATAGGATACTGATTACAGTGGTAAACACGACCGAAGCGGGCGGAGCCACGGAAAGATAGTATTACCTATATTTAAGAAGGCATGCTAAGCCGAAATTGGATGGATGGTGGAAAGAACCACGCCCTAATTTATATAGAACAGGGATCTCACCTGAAATTTAATATGTAGGTCAGCCGGGATCCACATTCTTCCACCGAAGTGCAAGAACTGCTGCACACAGTTGGTTTCAGTACGTAAGTTCGAGCCTTATTTTTGTTCTTGTTTTTCAAGTCCGACTTTCAAGGTATGCTTAAAATAATTAAATAACGAATTTCTGTACTGTACTTTCCAAAGTTCTGATTATTGGGAAAAATAAGCATTTTAATTTACATAAGCCACAAATGATGCAAAGTTTGGTGCGTAAGGCTACTATGAGTGTTGTGTGTCGTGATATGGAACCTAAAGAAGTAAAAACTAAGTATACGTAGGGACAGGTTAATCTACCATTAGTGCTCGTGAACGGTATCTCGCCGCCACTGCAGTTTCGCTGTGACCACGATCCAAGTGTCTGGATCAAAACACCGGCAAAAAGAAATTCAAAAACCGCATAATCGTGAATATCCTAGCCTATAAAAATATATCAATTCGCGGATTGATATATCTCAATATTAGTTTAAAAATAACCAATCTAAAATGAGAATAATACATTCAAATTAAAAGCAAACACAAAATGATCCAGAGTTAAAATCTAGCGCATATTACATACCACACAATTTCTAGCTCAATAACGTTCGGAGTAACAAAGTGGAAGAGTTGTCTAGACCACAATTTAAGTCTAATTACGGCATATATGCCTAAAGTTCAGATTTACAGATTTACTCCAACAAACGTAAAACTGTTTACATTAATGAAAATGCACGAGAACTCCGGGATTAGTACGCACCCACTCGCGTCCCTAAAGGTGAAAGAAAGGTGGTAGCAAAGTCATGTACAATATATTTTGTTTTATGTAATAAGCTTTTGCTCGTGGCTAAGTAAACGCAAACTATAATATAAAATAATACGTTAAACCCCTATTTAATTGCGAATAATTTCAGTGTTATATGATTCTGGACTAATATTATCGCGGAATTAATACATTTTTATATGTTACGGGTACTCACGATATGTGGTTTTAATTTCTTTTTGCCGATAATTCGACCCAGTTATGGATCGTAGTCACGGCGAAACTGCGGTGACAGGGAGAAGCCGTTGACAAGCACTAGTGCTAGATTAACCTATCTACCCTACGTCTAGTTCGTTTTTTTTTTAGGTTTCATTTCACGACACACAACACTAACTGTATCCTTACGCACCGAACTTTGCATCATTTGTGATTTACATAAACTAACCACTGGATTCCACGTTTGCGCTAATTTAAAACCATATTTTCTGTTAAAGTTCTTCGGATGTTTTTAATCTCTATTGCTTCTCTTACTAAACGTGGAAAGTAATGACGCTCAGTGGAGATCAACTAAGGTTTATGTAATTCGATCCAGCGATTAGAACCGGAATTTAGAATGTGTTCAGCTACCGCAGATTTTTTCGGGTCATTCTTTTTAACTGCGCTGATGTGTTTCAATTTTATATTCCCCGGGATATTGGTATGGTATGGTGTCTTTTGGTATACGATGGTAAGCCGCAATGTCAGATCCCATTTTCTAGATAGAACCAGTGTAGTTCAACCAAGAAGGTCCACCAAACCTATTTTTTAGCATGAAGCATTTTTTTTCTTGAAGGGTGTTGTCTCACTTATATATGCGGCAATCATCTTAGTTCATGGGAGTAGCAATGCATCTGTGATTATTATTATTATTATTTTTTATAATATGGAAGTAGCAAACGTGCATATAGCCCACCTGATGGTAAGTGGCTACTACCGCCCATAGACATCTGTAATCAACCCTAATCAAAGTCTCACCTAAGGTTAGCCACAGATGCGTTGCTACCCCTGAGGACTAAGATGGAATGCCTCGGAAAAGTATGTCTCCCTTACCACACCCTTCAGACCAGAACACAGCAGCGCATAACCCTGCTGTTATTAGGCAGAAATAGGTGTGGCGGTGGTGCTTCCGGAGTCGAACCACCTTCAAAATTTTCATGGACGGCAGTAATCACTTCCCACCAGGAGTACCGCATGCTCCTTCGCTACTTCAATCTGATAAAAAGATGGACTGGAGACTTTCTTATAACATAAATACAGACAGACAATACCCCATGATAATATTATAATGGCTTAAATAAAGCTGATCGTGACCGCATTAGTAGCAGCAACCTTTACACGGCATTGACTTGTAACTGCACCAGTGTGTCACTTGTAAAAGTGTGCACACACTATCGGAAAAAATATAAACAGCTTGAATATCAAACAACAATATAAAATGATATAAAGACTGAGTTGTAACTCTCTACTAACTACGTATAAATGTTGAAATTTAACTGGTATTTAGCATAATTTACATGTTTCCACTTATTCAGGATCAATAGATCCTGATGAATGATCCTCTAGTGCGTGTTTTTATTAGAATATCCCTCAATTATAAGGAATAAACGATAAGGAATTAATTTGACTTATTGGAATTGGATTTATCCAATTCAGATAATCGTTTGGTAAATATCATCAGGGTATACAGTAGGTATATAGTATACAGTAGAAAGAGGTATACAAAAAAGAAATGGATATTAATCAAACCCATATGTGAAACGACATCTTAAGATATGAATCATCATACGTATGATATAATCTAGAGTAACAGATGGTACACGTTTTTTTTTAATAAACAAGTTTTTTTTTTATAAAATGTTTAATATCAGACAACACGTGAAACCGGTATCAGGTCGGATTGTGTGTACACAGCCTAAAGCGTCTCATACCTCGCTACTACAGAAGGGCTTTCACGGCTAAGTAATTGATACACATATGCCAACATGAACTCTTAAGAAAAATTCCATAACCTACAGAGCAGAAGAAATACTGAGGTCTTTATAAACACTAAAGAAAATGGTTTTTACTTCTGCGTGCAATATATAGAATAAGCTTTTTCTGGAATATTCTTTGAGACATCAAATGAATAAGTGTACTGACATTTCATAAAACATTCTATACATATATATATATATATATATGTATAGAAATAAAGAATATATTGCACATGTTCGTTTTGGGAAAACCATATTGCAATTAACTTTTTGCCTTGGGCCAAAACTAGATGCACTTAAGCATTTTTGAATCCTAATATGATAGTTAATATGTATATGAATTACCGGATCTTGTTATAAATGTCCAAGATGCTAGTAACCTGGGACTTATAAGTAAAGGGAATTAACTTCTCTCTATTTTTCGATAAATATCAGGATTTTCTTTAGTTAATTTCAAACAGGTTTTTTTGTATCTGAAGGCACTATTATCCAAAGTGAAGAATATCTTCAAGTTCCGTTATCTATTCGTATTATTAAAATGTCCAATCAACTAATAAATATTAATAGGAAAGCTTCAAAAGCTTCCGAAGGCTTGTTTGTTTATATACAATGCATTCTATATCCTCTATATTAAATCAAGAACAAGGTGAGCGTTGGCGACACGAAGATATGCTAATGAATTAGAAGGGATATATTATTTAATTCAAAATAATAAATATGTAACCACCCACTTACATAATATATTATGGAATATTATACAAAATTCCGCATGGCTCGTTAACAAATGCACCAGTCCCGTATTGTTACCTATTGTATAAGAAAATATGTCCATATTACATCCAACAGTTATCCTCATCGGGGCTGAACTGAAATAAATAGACTCCGAAATTCGTCGCCAAAAAACAAAGTATTGATGAATTTTACCTTTCTCACCTATGCCAATGGAGGGAAAGGGTCAACATCCCTAACCCGTCCTTCATTTACGTCTCCGTTAAATATTTTGAAAAAATTATGTAGACTTTTATAACTAAGCCAAGGGCTTAATGCAAGAATTTTATTATAAAATCACTAAATTTGCATCCATATCCATAGTGGATTTGGAAAGTTTATCGATTATTCTCACACTGTCAGTTGGCTTTCATCCATTTTTTTACGTTAAATATAGGATTTAATTTTGCGTAATTTTCTTATAATTTGAATAATCACTCGTTTTTCTCTATTATGTAAAAAATATCTGTATACCATATTAAAAAATATTTTAAAAACGCAACAGAAATTACTATTGATCTATTGCAGCAGGATTGGTAATAGATAAAACATTGCCTATTGTGTATTGACTAAACTAATACATTATGTATACGTTTTACGTCCGTTATATTGTATAACTAAGTGATTGTCGTGTAAAATACATCAGTAACAACAAAAGAAGTAACAATTATTCATAAAAACACTAAGTGTAACAATAGAACTAAACGCGGAAAGCGAGAATTATAATTTGCAACATGTTTACACACTTTTTCCTAGTTATGAATTTGAGATTGCTACAGTTTGTACATATTGATTTTTTGTTTCAAACACTATTTTATAATTGTTTTTAGCAAAATAGAAATTTAACCACTGGTTCAACTGTTACATCATCAGTGCCATACATACTGCCTCATAATTATTATATTAGTTAGTATTCATTTATTAAGTTAGTATTAATATTTTTATCCATCAACCTATAAAGTCCACTTCTAGACATTGGCCTTCTCTAAAGGTGGATTTTGCCAATAGTCACTGCACCTGGCATGCGTGTTGGTGACGGCAGTGTATGTTGATATATTTCTCCTGGATTTTTTACCTCAGTCGCCTTCTACAATATTTACGAAGAGAGTAATGCTATTCAAGAGCGACATTACTTGGCGATATGAATATAAGAGTAGTATTATATAGCGAACAAGCATGCCATTCGAATGGTAAAATAATAATTGCTGCTCAAGAACATCTGTAAGCAACTTAATATAGAATATGGGTTCTATCTGAAGTCAATCACAGATACGTTGCTACTCCCGAGGAGTAAAACAGTGGCCACGTATGAAAGAGAGCCGGCAACCTCACCCTTCCACCGAAACGCGCTGTTTCGCGCTAAGAATAGACAACAAGGCGCTCCAATAATTATAATTATCACAGGCAGATACCTCTGTCAATTTTTAAAAAAGACTCCAAATCAACCCAATTGAACTACGCTTGTTGCTTAACATCAGATTAACTGCAGGTTAGCTTACTGCCTACTTGAATTTTATAAATCGCATAAACTTTATATTAGTTCTTACTTAAATATTTAGTATTCGATGTATGAAAAATCTCTATTTTTGTCTATTGAAAAAACAGCCATTTTAAGTCTACAATAAAAGCATCTATGTATGAATATCAATGAGTTTATACGAATATAATGAATAATGATTTTAAACTGTGCATGATTCTGCAATTTTCTGTAAATAAAATTAATATCTTTCACTTAGTGTCAGTAGCACATTAGCGGTCGTACAAATAACACGTTTAGATACTGTCGGAGCAACAACTATGGCAACCTACTCTTACTTTTCTGTAGAAAAATAAGGTGGCATGTCAGAATGGATCAGTCAATTTATAAGTGATTTTAAAATACCACGAATGAAGACAGCAATTTATGATAACCATGATCACCGATGGACGATGGTTCGATCATCAAGCAATCGGCGATCGTCGAATACCCAAAGATACTATACAAGATATTATTATAATTTAACGTTCGATCGTATACCAATCAGTATCAAAGGAGTTATTTGTTTGCAATAAAGATATTTCTTTGCAAAATTACCATGGTTTCAAATTAAATATTATTAAGAAAATGTAAGAAAATATTTTATCCGACATACGCTATAAAAATTTCCCAATCTATTTTTGTTTCTAATATTTATTTATCAGCGAACCCCCAAAATATATCACTTTCAATTATTAATATACGTCTGTAACATATGACGTACTGTCTATCTGTATATATGTCTGTGGCTTAAAAAATAATGAGGCATATAAAAACGGGGTCGTGTGAGGCAAGCTCACACCCCGTCCTCGCGCCAACATGACACGACATCTGCTCCTTGTAAGTTTTTACCAGTGCCATGGGATTATTGTATTCTTTGCGTAACTTTTGCGTTAACATTTTCTTCACGGTATGCAGGAAGCAAAAATATTACTTGCTTTGTAAGAGTGAACAAATATGTCGAGATACCGGTCTGACACGCAATAAGTTTTGGGTTCGGTCCCCGGCCAAACAGACATATGAATGATTAATTTAGATGTATATTCGGGGTCTGGGTGTTTGTTTATCCATTGTGACTAAGTCACCCACGACACAGCAAAAAAATCTTATGTTGGGGCTTTTTGTTTATCGTGAATCCTAACCGCGTCATAACTTTATAAGTTTCTTTTTGTATCGAAGTTGCAAATGATCACCTAGTCCACCTGATCGTGGTCACTGGTGCTCATAGGAATCTATAATCAACCATAAATAGGAAAAGAATATAATGTAAGCCATAGATACGCCGCTATAACATACAACTAAATGGAACGAGGCGTGATGTACTTTACGAAGTAGAAATCTATGATTTCAATCTCTATTGATATTCAAATGCTGGACCACGCCAAGATCTGTAGATGTATTAGTTATTATGTAAAATTAACTTGCAAGCCGTTTGGTCTTAAAAAGCAGCAAAGCAAGCAAGAAGGAGTTTCTTCCAGTGGATGTCGTAGAATGCGACTAAGGGAGAGAATTCAGGAGATGGGCAGCATCGCCTTAGTGTGTAACATCAACATCCACCAAGCGTGTTGGTGATCGCAGGCACGGTTACTATTCGCTAAAGCCCTCATTAAAGGAGGCCTTTATCCAGTAGAGGACCTCAAAGCGGTGACGGATGGATATAGATTAGCAGAAAGTAAAGAAGGTACAAAAAGTAATGTAACTTTTATTTCAGGTCTTTATTGTGATGCAGTTAGGCCTGGCCCTAGGATCCCCAGGCCTACACATAAACCTGCATCCAGCTCCAGTGCTTCACACACCTGTGGTACAACCAGTGGTTGTTCCTGTGCACTCCCACGTCATCACACCTGTGCAAGCACATGTGATCACGCCGGTGCATTCTGTGCATACTGTGCATGCTGTGCACGCGCCCGTTGTTAAATATAAAGTTAAGAATCATTACCATGTTTTTGGGAAATAAATGACTGATTGAATATCTGTGATGTTTTTGTTAATTTCCTTTATTTTCGACTTGTATTCGTTAGTTTTTTTTGCATTTTTTTAATAAATCGTGTAACCTACTATAACTTGCGTCTTCAAACTACACACAACACCTAAATATTATCTGACACTTACGAACTCTGACGCCACGAAACATTCGTTTGGTGCTGCAAGCTTCAGCGTAAAGCGAAACGCTTAACACACTTAATGCGTAGAGCAATTTACACTTAAGGCGCATGAGTTGTTACCCTCAGTTGAAAAAACAATAAACTGAGTATATTATTTTCATTTCATTGCAACATATAATTTTCGATTAAGAAACTCCTTGAATCTGATTCGATGAGAAAATTGTACACTAACATTCCTAAACGAAATCGCTTAGAGATATATATATATATATAATATAACTTAATAGTACAGTTATGATAGACTGTATGGTACCGAGAACTTGGCAATATACATAAGAGAAATGGAATTTATTCATTGACTTGGATTATTTAAACAGGGAATTTTGATAACTAAGTATGGTATCAATTTACATAAATCAATGCGTGTTATAGATATAATATTATTACCCACATATTTGTGCAAACTAGTTCAGAAAGTAATACGAGACGTTTTACATTTCCATTGATATAACTTTTGAATCATACATGGGAGCCTACCAGGTAGGTAGGCTCCCATGTATGATTCAAAACTACCTACACGGATAAAGAAGCGGTACCTTACAATTTATCCAAAAATTGCTTATTACTTATTCTTGCCCTTGTTGATAATAATATTTTAATTAAACTTCTAGATCTCTGTTCTGGGTCTGTGTACTTGTATGCCCATATCAGCCATAGTGCTACGCAAAACTAAGAAAAAACATGTATTAAGCATATCCCACAGAGATAAATATACTGTATGTGATTCTATATATACTTAATGATGTAGAAGTTGATTATATATTTAGGTTAAAAAATCTTGTTTTTTCAGTATACAATTACACGAATTAGTCCCTATTCTGAACCAATTTTGATGAAACTGACACTGTGACATTTGTTTCATTGTGTTTCAAACACAAGTCTTCATAACCAGCAAAGCCATGTCTTCTTGGTCAGACATTTTCACACACGAAACTAATATCTTTGTAATATATCTACATATACTTGTGTTTTCCTGCAGCATGAGAACCCGATTAGTTAATTCAAATCCGATCTAGACACAAAGTTAGCGTTAAGCTTACAGGTAACTGTCGCTACAACTTACTCATTACCCACACAAATCCGTTGGTTCTCAAAGTTCGTTGACACGACAATTACTGGTTAAATATTCAACAAATGTCTCCCAAAATGGACTTCTACATTCAAATTTAATTACGCGATGACTTTAGGATATCAGTTTCAATATAACGCAGCTTTCACATTGGCGATATGTAAACGGTCGTTTACTACCGTATCATAGGTTTTTGATGATATTGAAGGTATCTTAAGAACAAATTATTATAGTAGTATTAAAGTATTATGGACAAAGACTTATCTGAATTACTAACCGTTTTTCTGTATGTCACTTCCATTTTACTACGAGGCCGTTGACTACGTTGAATGAAATATGAAGGAAAGATGTTATCTACCATTGATCATAAATGGCGTAAATCTAGGGACTAAGTTGAAATGCCTCGAATAAGTATGTCTTCCTTATTGATTTTTTTAAACCTTAGGAAAGAATCGCTTAAAAAAACGAACTTTACTCATATTATAATTCTTGCCGAATGTAAACATTTATAAGGCGCAAGTATGAAAGGACTGTGAACAACGCGTTGCGAAGTTCCCTGTCAACTCTGGGTAATGGTTCCGAGAATATCTGTCTATAAATAGAATTTCAATACAACCAAATAGAAAGGGTATTCGATATAATGTAGATACCCCAACTTCTGGATTTCGAAACTATGTCATGTGACTGGTATCAAAATCAATACAACAATAGTTATAGCTAACCTTCCATCAATCAGAGGTCTGAGGTCCACTGTGAAAGGCCTCCCTAATGCGGGTAATTAGTAATATTGTAAAAAATATTTTAAACAAAGAACCCGACTGCTTAAAACGATTTTTAAGTTCATAATGATAATGATATTTAATTTAACACTTTATAGATTTCGTCAAAATATTCAATTAAGAGTATTTTGATGTATTTATTTTTGGAATGATCTACATATTTACTAGCTTTCTGATACCCATACTGTTGTGACAGAAAAAAAGATGTTCCTTTCCCCCTTTTTCCATTATTTTCAGGCGTCATTTTTGAAAATTATATAGCCTATGTCACTTTCCAAACTGAGAAGATTCTAATGATATGTCAGACGTCACAATCCGTCAAGCCGTTTAGGTCGTAGCGTGTGCCAAAGAAATAGTAATATATACGTACATATGTACATACGAAAAAATCATTACCAGCAGTTGGGTAAAAATAGTCATAGCACTGGCATGTGTGTTGGTCACTTCAGTGGGTGTTGATGTTACACAGGAAGACGCGACTGCCTATCTTTTGTTTTTTTACACAACTCCTAGACATGTAGATTTACTTAAAGTATTTTTTCTTTATTTTTAACGCAAGTGGCTAAGTTTAAATGCACCAATAAATACAAAAATCAGAGTATATTTGCCTGGAATTAGAACCCCGCGCCTTAGTGCAACAGGCCGTATTAAAAACCCATTAATTTTCCCTATAAGAAAGTAAATTAAAACACTTTTCCATACAACTCATGAAAAGTCATATTTAAAATAAATGATATAAAAATGTTACTTACAAAGTACGAAATCAAAAACAAGCCGTCTTAAATAAAAGCAAGAGCTCTTAGTAAAAAATATGTATCATTATTTTTCAAGGTATATTTATGGTGATCGGAAGAGTAAACTTTGCATAACCTATTAAACCATGTTAAATAGAATATGTCTCCCTTTACACAACTATCAGCAATTAGCGCGTGACCTCTCCGAAGGTGGCGAAGTAAATGTCTTATGGGAATCGATTTATCTATAAAGTATAGACTTATAATTATCTCGGGTCTGTATGTTCAGACGATAATTTATAATGGCTGGCTGTAACCCTTTTTTTCGAGTATATGGATATATGGTTATTTTTTTCGCTCGCTCTTCAGCCCAAAGGTATCGACGGTTTTTCAGACTACCAAAACTACGTTTTTTACCGCCTTACACGTAGTAAACGTACTTGTTTATCCCTTTTCAGACAATTTGTTTTTATGCAGTTGGATATTTTGTTTTTATTAACGGACTCCAAAATGAAGATATCCGAATTTTTTTTTTTTATTTTTGTTACTCGATCACTTACTTCACTTACTAACACTAACAACCGAAATATGTGGCTTATGCCTTCCAATGTTTCAAAGTACTGAAGCATCTAGAAAATTGTCTAGAAAAAAGTGTCTAGGAAATTATTCAGTATATAATTTTCTAAACATTTCTATAGCATAGCAAACGAGCATATAATCCACCGGACCGTAAGTGGTACAAATGGTAAATAAGTTCTATAAATCTATAAAGAACAGAAGTTTTATGTGAATGTCGATCCTGGATGATTTGGCACTCTTGAGAACTAATGGGCGCCTCACATGTCCCCTCACCCTGCAAAGAACTGCTTAAAGCTAAAAAATATGGCGGAAGCACGCCCGCCCCGACTGTCGAACTACCACCTATAAATAAAAATCTAACCTTAATATATAGAGATATAGCAGTTACCAACTTAAGGTTTCCTCAAATACAATAGATTATTTGTTCAGAATTTAGGACGATTGGAAAAACAAACATTACATATCTTACTGGAACATCAATGAGAGCGAAGGAAATTACGTTCGCTTCCGAAAAAGTATTATCAGCAATGAAGTCGGGGACGGAAGCCTAGCTCTATTGGAAACAAAGATCGGATCTAAGTGCAATAGTTGAAACGGTTGAGTCATTCCTTTAAACTTACGTTTATAGCGCGACTCACACGTCTTGAGGCAACCGGAAGGTCGATTTCTCTATACGAAGATGCGACATTGATTTCAACCTTATATAGCTCTGACACTTGATTGAATGATTTAGATCGTCATAATTATATGGTTATTTGTTACATGGTTATTTATAAGAATAATAATTAACGCATTTTAAGCGATTACCCCATTAGAGGAAGCAAGATGAATAGTGAAGAAAACATAAACTTTATAAATTTGCTTTACTTAGCACAACACCGATCTCGTATGAAAAGAGTATAGGGATTGGACCTCCGGCCATTATACATATATGTATACATACAGTCCATTATACATATTATTGTATATTATACCTCAGGGCGTCTGGATGTTGGTGTATTTACCATTAAGAAACATTCATGTTTAGAAAACATCTTACTCTTTTATATAAGTTAGTATGGTTGACCTTTAAATATTAATACGTATAGCTTTTTAATTAAATATTCTGATAAACAATCGGCTACCCACGCAAGACTTTCTTTACAATATAAGTTTTGTACCTCGAATATTAAATTATCTCATAATGTAAAAGAAGATGAAATTTATATCAGTATAAAATGTGCTTTAGAAAGCGATATAATACATTTATAATTTCTTATTATACCGAGTAAATATAAAAAAATTAAATTATACCCAACAACAAAAAAATCATATACTTTTGTACTGTTACGTTTAACACGATGGCTAGTATATAATATGATTACCATATATATAATATATTAAACCCATACAATATGTACTTTTTAGTTACAAAGATGCAGCCGAAATAGTAAGCTATGTCTTCTAAAATAAATAAGGGTACTTGATACAAGAATAAATTAGGCCTGAAATATTCCAGAAAATCTTCTAGTCTCCGTCAGACATCTGTTTTTCTTTATAGTATAAGGAGAAAGATATTTTATTTCATTAGGTATTACTGAGGCTTCCATATCTTTGTGGGTTTTGGTTGAATAAAATACGAGCTTGGTTTAGTTATTCACTATCTATAAATTTACAACTATATATATATCTATGCGTCTATCACACATGGATGAGGACAAAGTGAGAAACGTCTCGTAAAGTGAGAACTTTATATACCTAAGACTAGGTGTTTGTCATGAATTTATAACGCGTAAACTATAAAATAAAATAAAATACAAACATTTAATCCCTAATTGAACCCCTTAGGGATAAAATATCGATAAACCGTTAAAATAAATAGATATATAACCGTTAAAATAAATAGATAAATATAGATAGATAGTGATCATATAATGAGTTTGGATTTATTGATGATTAGTCGAAATAATTATAAAGATACGGGCGCATAAAATTTTTCCGTTATTTAAACGCCTACAAAAATAAATGAGCCAAAAAATATATCGAACGGCTCAGTTTTGAGCAGGTAATTTAATACGGTGAATATTGCAGTTTAAAGCGACAAATGATATTTTTTTGTGTGGTACGTATATACCATTTTTATAATACTGAAGTAGCTAACGAGCTCGCCATCCACCTGGTGTTAAGTTGTCGTCCATAATCGCTTAGAAAGGATTATCGCATATCTCAGAAAGGATTAGATTCTTACCTGACGTTGGACAGATATACGTTACTACCCTTGAGAACATACATATAATATATGTCTCCTTTACCAAGCCTTTCAGAGCACAATACAGAAGTGTTTATTTTTTATATATTAAAACCTAACGATACGGGCTACCTGATAGAAAGTAGTCACCGTAGCCTATGGACATTTGAAACACCAGAGGAGTCGAGTTAGCATCGCCGACTTTGAAGGAGAGCTTTTTTCGTACCCTTTTTGAAGTGTTCTACCGCCTTAAATTTTTAAGCACATTGAGTTACAAATACATAACCCATTTACATTTGTTCTCTCCATTATTTTGGTTATAGGTGAAAACTAGATAAACTTATTATTAATAAAGGGCGTGGATCGATGTATTTATATTCGCCAGTATTTGTTCTTAGCAATTGACTTTAATTACAATTAAAGGGGAATAAATATTATCATTATTAATTTTATCAAGCGGAAGTCATGTTATAAATAAATGATAAGTATCAAATCTTTTTTGCCCTGCTACACTTGGTAGGAACACACTCAAGTTGCATATTGCCAAACACGCAGATTTATTACAAGTAGATGTTTAGCCTAGAGACAAGAGCCTAGGACCTATAAAAGGGCTAGATCTACACGATCTAGGTACACAGTCGACTACATCGGCAGTTCTTAGCACGTACGTGAATCAATAACAAAACAAAATGTTCAAGCTTGTAAGTACAACTTTTATTTTTAGTCTAATAATAAAGAGGCATTGGAAACATGCAAAAAATCGCAAAAATGTATTGCCTTGTTTGAGAAAAATCTCAATCTGATTATATTTTTTCATTTTATCTGAAAAATTAAAATCATTTGTTGGGTGATAAATTAAATTTCAATCAACTTCATCAAATGATTATAAATGTAAATGTAAAAATTAATGCGTGTCGATAATTTAATTGGATATTTAAAAACCTAATCGAAAAGAGATATTTTGCTAATATTTTAATTAAATTTCAATCGCGTTTTAAATTTTTTTTGACAATCAATCATGCCTGCCAAAATATTTTTTGCCAATATATTCTATTAATCAAAAGTATCCCATGTTTTTTCTAACACCTTTAAGAATATTTGTACCAAAAATCATGATAATCGTATGAGTAGTTTTGGCATGACACAAACTTACTTTCACACTTATAATATTAGCAAGGATAATCATTAGAAATATTATTGATACAAGATCATGAATTTATAAATTACATTAATTATTAATCATTTGTTGTATAAAGCAACAATTTGTTGTTGTTATTGAATCAATTGTAATATTACTTTAAGTAAAACATGAGATCTAAAATAACGCGGCTTTACGTTCATACATTTACGTCTTCGATCCCTAGTGTTCTTATTAGTGATCGAAGATTTACGTGCTCAATTATTTTTTAAATAACTTATAACTTTAAAAAAGACGTATCTTGTGAAGTTTCTGTGCTACTTATAAATGTCCCCTCTCGTGAAGCGAATCTAATCACATTGAAGCTTAAAAATTATTCCATACATAGTGAGAAGGATTCTCTTATGATTTTAATTTAATTAAACGTTAATTGTTGACAGAAATAAAAACAAAAGAGAACGCGTAATAATAAAAATTTATTTATAACTTCAACATAACATCTATATTTTTTAAGATATCTCAGCGTTATTTTTTAGGTAAATTAATTAAGGAATAGACAAAAAAGCCTTTGTAATATTTTAAATTTCTTACGCTTCTATTTAAGAAAATTCTTCATCATTTTACTTTCGGGAAAATAATTAGATTGTTGAAAGAGATGCAATTAATTTGGACGTAGCCTTGAGTGAAGGTTAATTTTTCATAATAATTTAATCACCATTTATTTAGTATTAAATATTGAGAATTTCGTTTATGTAGTGCGGTACCCATTATATGGTGGTACGGTCTACTGTCTGAAGCCTATTATATATTACCTATGTTGTAGGGACCATACATACGTATAATCAATATATATAAACTCTTCCGGTACTGAGTGATTGACTGACTGACAGATAACGCACAGCCGAAACTACTGAGCGTAGAAAATTAGAAATTTGGTATGACGATTCCTCAGGGAGTGTCCTCAGAGGAGCTCTAAGAGACGATTTTTGGAAAGGGGGTGGACTTTCCAGGAAGGGGATGCAAATACTGAAAACCTGTCATATGAAAGTTCTACACCGTTGAAGTTAGTGACTTGAACATTTGGATTTTAGTTGTTTACAACAAGTTAATGAATACGTGTTTCAGTTTTTTTCTGAAAATTAAACCTCAACCCTTTCAAAAGGGGGGTGAAAAACTGTATGGCATGAAGAGTTTGTTTCTTTAAACGGGTTAATGTTAGGAACTAGTGGTTCAATTTGAAAAAATGTATTTTTGCGATGATTAGTCCATTTATTGAGGAATTCCTTATTATTATGTAGTAACGGGTTAAACCGCGGGGCACATTTAGTAATTAGTATAAAATACTCGTAGAAAGGTAGTATGTATGTTTGGTTCGATCGGAAAGGCACAATAAGAATCAGTCAAAATAAGAGTCATAAGTGACAGAACCTATCCATGAATTGAAATAACTATAATTTGCAAAGCTTTTATTTGATGTAATACTTCCTGCAAAAGAATTCAAAAGGAAAGTCGTCAAATATATCGTTCACATATCATTTCACAGTAGTACTGTTATAGAGTGATCAATACTTTATGTATTAAATCAATCTTCAGTTCTATGTATTGTATATTATGACCGAAGATTGATTATAGAATCTAGTCAAAACTACAAAAGGTTTAAAATTTTATCCCCTCGTGGAAAAAATGTTATATTAGATTTTCCTTTTAAGGAGTCACCGGCAACGCCTCCACATCATTTCAAATATTTACTTTATTAACGGAATCATAAGAGTTTATAAAGGTACATTTATACCTTCTCCAATCGTTGTGGAAAGTACAATAACCGGTTTTAAATTTTTATTTTATTATAGCAGGGTTCAACATACTTATATTGTCTAATGCTTAGTCTAGGTGGGTGGAATAATAATGAACACCTTTAACCATTTTTTGATGTTTACGCTTCATTGAAGAGTATTTTACGCAAAATATGAATAGGTATTTTATTAAGAGAGACTATTTTATGCACTCAACCATCAATTCTTAAAATAACTTAAGGAATCAGCGCTTAACGGATTTTGTGTGGGTGTTTTTAAGGTACCTTATTTATTAAGGGTATTTGAACCCCTCGTGGTTTTGGTAGCAACTCATATGTGGCTAACCACACGTGAGACTCTGTCCTTATCTGGAGTTGATTACATATTTCCATGAGCGGCAGTTGCCACTCACCATCAGATGAACAGCATGCTTCCATATAAAAAAAGAATATGCCATCTTTGTAGGTATTAGGAGTTCCACCTCACAAAGCACCGCCTGTTTTAGCTATATAGCACAAATGTGGTTCTACGATATTTTTGATTGCAGTTATAGCTGTGCAAAATTTTTAATTTGGCTTTGTTAGCGAACTCGAATCATCTCAGGATTTCATAAAACTATTTATCAATTTAATAAAAATATCCCGACAAATGCATGGTTTAGTTAACAGTTTAACTACATCATTAATAACACTGTCAACTGTTTTGTTGGAAAACTTTGCTACATCATTTTTAAAGGCGTTTGATTAATATAAAACATGTTCATAATATTAAAAAAAGTATATCATAAAATCTAATGAGGTTGTTAGTTACAGTTTTACCTTTCTTCAGCTATATATTAATCATTTTGATTAAATGTTATTATACTTTAAATTTTTGCATCGCGTTTTCCCATAAATGAAATATGTATGTTGTAAAGCGATTACAACCTGCAGTATTGATGTTTAAAATTTCTATTAAGACTTAACAATATTAACTCAACAAATATATGCATTATTCATCAGGGACATTAACTGTAATTTATCACGGATGCGTTGCTATGAGTATGTTCTAGAAAGTAGTGAAACGGAACACGTCTAAAAGTGCGTTTATCTTCCACACTATTCAAACCTGAAAACAACAGTGTTGTCTACTTGCTATATCATAGGTCCACAAAAAATTCTCTAAGCACTACAAGTGTTAACTTTTAACGATACTTCAGCAATTTTGTTATAATTTACTGCAAATTCTTGTGGCTTAACAAGATCGGACACAAACATTTGTTTTTAACGCTCATCTCTGACACTTGCAGGGTCTAGCGAATGATGCTGCGTAATGATGCGTATGATGTGGCAACGCTATAAAATATGTGGCCTCGGTCAACATATCTACTGTAAGAGTTCTAACACCTTATTTACAATATTTAGCTAATTCCACTGTATTTATTGTTCTCAGGCAGTATTCCTTGCCCTTGTCGCCATCGCCCAGGCTGGAGTGATCGCCCCCATCGTGCCAGTCGCACACCCGGTAGTCCACCCCGTCGTGCACCCGGTAGCCGTCTCGCACACCGCGGTCGTGCACCACGCCCCTCTCGTGCACCATCCTGTCGTACACGCCGCGCCTTTACTGCACGCGCCTGTTGTACCGGTCGTCAAGCACGCGCCGGTTATCGCGGTGCATCATTGAGTGATGTGATGTTGGTTTGGATTGGCAGTTGGAATGTTTTGTCACAAATGTTGTGAATAAAATGTTGAAAATTGTATATACTTTTTATTTTTAACTGAACGTCGAAGAAAATATTGAAGATTTATTTTTAACTTTGCAAAATTCCTTTAATCAAATGCTGAATTTAATTTTCTTATTAGGGTCTGGGTGCTGAGTGGTCAAAATCCCACATAACCCGGCGTCGCTCCCACGGTGTCAGGTACTTTTTGAAGGTTTCGAGAATTGAATCCCCTCGAGTACAAAAGAAAAGGTCTGGGTGCTTGTGTATTCCTCTTTCTATTATTGCACTAATGACCGAGGAATCTTAGTATAGGAAGTATCGTCTTCTACGTGTGTGTACTATGTGTGCGTTATTAAATGTATCCATTAAACATAAATCTATTTTTAGAAAATGTTTGGGTTTCAAATTTAATTATACATCGAATTGCACGAAATAGTCAATTCAATTGCACACAAAACTAAACGCCGATTAAGGCATCGAAAATGTTACATAACTGTCGTTTTTTTAGGTATAAAGAGACAGAATTGTAAGGATAGTGCACCGGACCGGTGACAAGTGAACCGGAAATACTTTTTGTCGCTCAAATTCCCCCTACCTTTATCTTGAATCTCACGCCACATGGATGAGTTGTTGAATAAAAGCGAATAAATAAGATATATTTCCATGTACTACCTATCTAAATTGGAATCATACAATATATCACATCCATGCGCAAACATATCACATTACCATTCCGCCAACTTATCGACTATGTTAAAGGTTACATCGTAACATACGCGTTATATATCAAGTGACAGATTACAGAGATTTATTAACGTTACAATATTTTTATATATTCGCGAAAAAATGGGATAAGCGATAATAATGAATAGCAATAACTGACTCATATAAAATATTAAGGAATACTGTATTTTGATTGATTTGGTTGGAATGGTGACCACATTAAATGTATGGGTATTATAATTTAGCTTCAATAAACGGGAAGAACTTTCAGCAGAAGTAGTTAAAATTGAAGAAAAAGAGAAGCAAGCAGCATTTACGGCACTTTTTACTGACAAAATAGAAGGTATAATACCAATTATGTTTTTTTATGAAGTAAAGATATAGGAGATAACGCATAGGAGAGAACTCCTATGCGTATGACAAATGATCGCTAATAGATAACATTAGATTTACATTGAAATGTTCACATAGTTTGCAATGAATTGTTATTTTATCTGAAGATCTGGTTTTATTGTCATTCATTCTGATTTAATTGAATTGGTCTGATTACATCATGACAAAGTAGAAGTTGGTAGCTATTTTGATTAAATTTCCTACTATTGATTTGAAATTATTTAATTCATTTTTTAAGCGTTACAAACGAAAGAAACTAAAAGGAGAAAAAACTAGCCTTAATGATAAAAATGCGTTCAAAGGATAGAGGCTATCCTTTGAACGCATTTAAAAGTGAGAAGTGATAATAATAAAAAAATCAATACAACAGAACAGATTAATATGGTATTTCCCTCAAAAATAGCTCTTGAATAAATTTGTATCATTGACACAAGTGTAAATTAGCCTGATTAAAACTTCAAAATTCCGCTACCAACACGCTTAAATAATATTATTTTAATTTGTTTTTTATTTTATATTATGGAAGTAGAAAACGAGCATGCAGCCCACCTGATGGTAAGTGGCTACTACCGCCCATGGACATCTGTAATCAACTGTAGGTAAGATCAAAGTCTCACTTAAGATTAGCCACTGACGCGTTGCTACCCCTGAGGACTAAGATGGAATGCCTCGGAAAATATGTCTCCCTTAGCACACCCTTCAGACCAGAACACAGCAGCGGATAACACTGCTGTTATTAGGCTGAAATAGGTGTGGCGGTGGTGCTTCCGGAGTCGAACCACAGAGTTTACCACCTTCAAATCAGGAAACTATAGCCGATCATCGAATTTATCTTTAACAACAAAGTGAGCACTTACAACAAATTACAACGGAAGTACTATTGTTTTTTAAATT
>MOOZ01000067.1:488265-500224 GCA_002930495.1 Cecropterus lyciades | reverse complement strand
GATAATGTCAATTCAATTCAGTCAATTCAATTGTTAAGCGAATAACAGCAAATTTCCCTACTTTTCCCTTACAAGGACAATACATTTGGTTTTAACGGTGAACGTTGACATTTGTAGCAAATAAAGCTTGAAGCGATTGTTTCGTGGCTTTCGAGTAAATGTTTCCATAAACTTTTTGAAGTTTCATATCGAGATAGTACAATAATTGCCGTGGTTAACATCGTTAAATAAAACATGTCTATATAGACATTAATTGTTGTGATTAAAAGCATTTAGTGGAAAAGGGTCTGTACAAAAACATTAACCTACTATCCATGATTGTCTTCATGGTTGCCTTTAATCTATCTAGATCAAATCTTATCTTCTCATTCAACGTGTCTTAGACATAAAACGTGACTGAGAATTTGCTTATAAAATAAATTTTAACGCTCTCACAGTTTGATTAATGGAATGTCCTGATGCTATTCCGAGTCACGTGCAATCTTACGTAGATTATCTTTATCTTTCTATCTTTTACAAACAAATGTAAGAAATGAACGAGGCATTCGGCTAAATTGGAATCAAACGCGAATTTTTGTGAGTTATGCGTATTTGTTCACGCAAAAAGTACTGGTCAAATTAACACATAGGATACCCATTACTGTAGCAGACGTGAACAAAGCGGGCGGAGATGCGAGAATAAGCTAGTAGAATATATATATAAGTATATTACGTAAAAGGCATGCCGTCCATGCCTAATTTCAATTTAATTATCATACTCAGCGAAATTTTGTGGCCTTTAGACCACATTTATTTGTTTTCATCACTAACGCTTGCAGTGCAGAGCGATTGACGCTTACAGCGAATGTTTTGTGGCGTACAAGTTAAAGTGTCATATCAGTGCCCGTCATTATTACTTAGAACTTCTTGTAAACTATTTTTTTTTTGTATCAAATTAAAGTAGCAAACAATCGTGCTGTCCACCTGACGGTAAGTGGTCACTACCGCCCATGGACAGACGTCCTATCTGAAGTCCATCACAGCTGCGTTGCTGCTCTCCAGAACTAAGATGGTCGCCTCATATATAAGTGAGCCAGCAACCAGACTCTTTCAGGGAAAAAGATCTACTTCACGCCAGAATTACGTGTAGCGGTGACACCTCCCCAGTCGAAGTACACTGGTTCTACCGCCCAATTAACTAATAGACTACTCAGTTCATACGTTATGCACCAATTGCGTCCTTCAATAATAGTATCTCTTTATTAACTACTTATTCTTTTTCAAGTTAAAAAGCAATTAATCTAAATTTAACTTTAAGTAGAGCTATATAAATCGTAAATCTTGTAAGGCGATAATTATAATGAACTCTAAGAAAAACCACTTATTTTGTTAATGAAACAGCCGCGTAATAACGAAGTTTATCAACTCGAAGGTACTCGTGTTACCTAATTTAATAACAAGTAGGTGAGAGCCAAGTTTTACATTATAAATATCCAGCATTTTTGTCTGTAATTCTCGGCTATAAAGATTTATTTTTAGAACTATTAAAGATACACTTAATTTTTTCATATATATTTAAGGAATTATTTAAGGAATGTGCTTCAAGTTTCGAATAAATAAATGTGGAAGAGAATTTCGTCGTGAACTGGTTTAGAGTGGACTAAAATTAAGTGATATGACGAGTAGAGTAGAGACGTGACGAGGAGGAATGATTTGGAATGTAACGACACGGATTAAGAACTTCACTTCAGATGGATTGCATGCTTATTTACTGTTTTTCTTATCAATAAACAGCAAAAGATAAAAGTTAACCGTTACATTAGGCTTCTTTGTCTGTTTTGTTTTGTTTAAAACGTGTTCAAATATTCGCAAGTTGGCACACGTTGTTTGTTGTTTCGCTGTAGTATTTTCTACATCAGGTTAGCATGAGCGTTTTAGAATCGCGACTTGAAACGGTACTAAGATTTAAGTCTTTACGACTATTTATCTCAGGATCTCAGCTACGCCACTGTATATATATCATATATATATATACAGTGGCGTAACAAAAGGCCCTGAGGCAAAAAATAAACTAGGGCCCCAAATAAACTATCTGGTTTGTTTACATTTCGAATATAGGAGAATTCTTCACTACAATAGATCAGTTTATAGTTTGTAATTCAGAGTCCGAAGGGCCCCCTGACCTTGAGGTCTCCGGGACACTGCCCCGTCTAGCCCTCCGGTAGCTACGCCGCAGCATATGTATGCAGAGTGACTGTGTATATATGTATATACACAGAGAAAAAGCAAAATTATGACATTCCTTGTGACCTGCAAAAAACTGAAGGACATCAGCCTGCGTATCGTCTCACAGTGGACTAGAGTGGTAAATTTAACTTTCACTCTTTATAATGAAAAGTGAACAAACAAGTTTTATAAGACACCGCGAGAGATCGTCACTAGAAACATAAAAAAATCACTTTAACTCGACTTCGTGACTAAAATAGTTAAAACATGTCATAAAAAGTTTTGAAGCAATTGCGCAACTTCCCAGACTTTAGACAGACTTAGTCCTAAAAACACCAAACAAGATTATTTTTAGATTTTCCAATAAGTATTATTTACAACCATTCTTGCGAATAATTATTAAATTGTTAAGGGAACAAGCGATCAAATAACAAACAGCTATTTTCAACAAATTTTAACGATAAAATGAGTATTATATTTTTTAATAAAAATAACAGGGTTAAAACTTTTAAAGCTGTGCTCATACATTTTTTTACCAAAAAATGCAACCTCAATGCTACAAAAAAAGTAAAAAATAATTTAAATACATGTTGGATTACTACGTAGTCCCGAAGTCGGCGCTCAACATAATTAATACAATTTCTATCGTCATGGTCCAGCGTAATATATAATGTTGAACGGCTCTTTCTATCACATTTTGATAATACGAAGGTAAAAAGAAATTCAAAAAAATCATATCGTGAATACCCGTAACGTAAAATGTAAAAAAAAAACTGAAGGTAGTAGAACTCTTTATGATTCAACTCCAGAAACACCACCGCCACGCCTATTTATACCAACTATCAGCAGTGTTAAGCGCTGCGTTATTCTGGTTTGAAGGGTTTGGTAAGGGAGACGTACTTAACCAAGGCGTTACTACTTAGTTCTCAGGAGTAGCAACGCATCTAAGGCTAACTTCAAGTACGACTACGATATTATCTGAGGTTCATCAGATACATACGTGTGTATATGTGTTATGTGTGACAACAGCCACTTACCATCAAATGGGCTGCATGCTGTGCTACTTAATTAATATTATAAAAAGGTTATAATTTGATAAAAGCATTTGAAAATACGTTTATCTTTTATATAAACTATAAACCTTAACACTTCAATCGTAACAAAACATTGGAAATATACCGTCCTTGATGACATTTAAATAATTTTACAAACCAATGCTAACCGACGTATTTTAGTAGCTCTATTAATATAAACAACTTTATATTCCAATCAAGTACCGCTCATTAAAACTCGCGCAGAATAGCAATGAACAAACTTAATTTACTAAAACGACAAATTCTCCTAAACGTAAATATTAGTATGTATTGGAAATGGTTTTAAACTCTAAATATAAAGTACCGAACAGACTAGTACTAAAAGTCACAAATAGATTCAGACAGAAAACTAGACGTGACTTAGGTTTTGTTTTTAGATATAATTCATGATGTTATACAGTAAAGATTATATTGAATCTGTTCATAATATGTTTAGTGGTGCTGACTTTCATATGAGGTGATCATCGTAGTCTTTAGAAGTGACAACGTTTCTGTAATCTGTGCCTTTTTTTTATATGGAAGTAGCAAACGAGCATTCAGTCCACCTAGTGGTAAGTGGCCACTACCGCCCATGGAGAACTGTAGTCAACCCCAGATAAGATCAGTCTTACCTGAAATTAGCCACGGATGCGTTGCTATCCCTGAGGACTAAGTTGGAATGCCTCGGATAATTATGACTCCCTTACTTTACCCTTCAAACAAGAACACAACATTGCTGTTATTAGATAGACATGTAGCGGTGGTGCTTCCGGAATACTACAAAGATTTCTACTACCTTAAGTTGTTTACAGATCAAATAAATAGCAAGCTCGTTTACTACTTCAAACATAAAAAAGAATGTATCACCAAAAACTTTCATCCCAAATTTATATATGCAACGCTAAAAATAACACAAGATTGACTGTAAACTAAATTTAGCAGTGCACATTTTCTGTAAGATCAAGTAATAATTATTCAGTCGAAATAACCAAAAATAAAACTCTACGTTAAATCGAGAATAATAAAGTCTAAATTTACGAAACTCAGTTCTGAATCCAGCGACATCCACAGATTATCTTGAATTATTGTCTCTATTTGCTTTCTTTATTCCGTGTACTTATTTGTTAGTTGCGAGACTTGTCATACTACGAGGTAGTCAGTGATAAATCGATCCGACAGCTTTTAAAAAGGCTAATTTGCAAAAATTTAAATGATGTTCTGATTTAAATGTTATCTTTATTTAAACTTACTCAGAAGGAAGAGGTTAGAAATGAATGAAGTTAGAAGGTCGTAAAACACTTTGTGGTTCCACATCTATTTCTGCCTAACAACAGCTGTGTTAAGCGCTGCTGTGTTCTAGTTAAAAAAACATAATTATCCGAGGTGTTCTCTCGATAGCAAGACCTCAAGGATTGCCAACCTCAGGTAAAAATCTACTAGGTAAGAATTTTCCTCTTATTATATCTCAATTCCAGTCTACGACCCCCTAGTTACTTTAAGATCTAGGAATTTTAAATAAATTGCGTATTTCGTTTTAATAACAATCACTACATTTCTTACACTTATAACACCACAATAAGATTCATTATAGCGTGGATACTATCAGCATGCTAATAAAAAACATTAAACAAGACGACGATTATTATTACCTCGGTCCCGGTAATTCGCGTGTGGTTAGACAGTACCTAAATCTGCTTATTCTTGTACTTATGAAGTAGACGGAGATAATGCTGTCATTTTTTATGGCTACAACTTTACTTTTTCTCACATACAATGTTCTGCAGCGTTAGTTTATTTTCTGTTAAATAAACATTGAATTGTAAGGGATATATTTTGCGTTGAAAATAATATAAAAGTGGTATATTGGAATTGGAAATTTTATTTATGAGATCTTTTAGACCTCTAGATTTTATTTGAAAGGTGCTTGGTTCGTTAAACTTTTTTTAATTAAACTGTAAGCTTTATTTTAATAACGGGGCGTATAATAGAACATTTTTTATTATATAACGACCCGAGTAGCAGATTTTTCAACATGCAGGACCAATAGAGGCAATGTAAGTTCCAAGTTCGAATCCTAGGTACTTAAATAATGCATTTAAATTATTTTTATTCTTATTGTTTGAGTATCCATTTTTATATGATTCAACGTCGTCAGTATATTATATAAAAACAAATTTTGAATAAAATATTGTAATGATTATGATATATCGATTGGCTAAAAAAATATACCAGTATACAGCTTGAATCTACACTGTCTTAAGAAATTACAAAACGTCACTTACAAGACATATATAACAATCCGCATGTTAGAAATCGAAGTATAAATAGTTAGTTAAATCGATATAGTATACTTATTATGTTTTCCTAACAAACATTACATTGCTAACAAACCTCATAGCTAAACACGTTTTCTTTCGCATTTTTACAACACATTATCAAGTTAAACGTATAAGAATAACGATTATAGGCAAGACTCAGTGTTGAGTACCTAAATAGCTATTATTGAATCAGTATCTCCCCGATGGCCTGTCTGAAGCTTGACAATATAATTACCGGAGTGCTGATGAATGCAGACAACTATTCTAAGTTATAGGGATGCTCCTTTTAGTTCTACCAGACTGTTCATGGTAGTACATTTTTACTCGACTGCGTCAGAAGGAGTGTGATGTTTTTCGAGCATATTTATGTATGTATGATTATATGTATGAATGTATGTTTTTGTATGTATGTCCTTTGACAGCTTGACGGGTTGTGACGCATGACATACCATCGTCTCAGTTTGGAAAGTGACATAGGCTATATAATTTAAAAAAAAAATACGTTTGCAAATAGGAGTAAAAGGGGGAGAGGGAGATTTATTTTTATTATAACGACAACATGGGTATAAAAATGAAAGCTAGTAAATAAATCATTCTAAAAATACTAAATATATATAACAATACTTTTACTTGTCATTTTTTTTGAAAATTCATATAAAGTATCATTATATCAATACGTGAAGGAAAAGCTTTGGTCCCCTTTTTACAAAAATTGCGCGGACGGAGGAGTATGAAATTTGGCTCCCTTATAGTTTATATGTAGGAGAAGTGCAGAACGCTAATATTTTTAATAATAACACTTAAAAAGTACATTAAATCATTAGTAACATCACTAAAAAGCGTGAAAAAATTTTTTTAACAAAAAATAAAAACCCACTTCTATACCACAAAAGAGTAAAAAAATAATTTAATATACATAGTACATGATACTTGTACTTCAGAACTCTGTCGGTATCTATTTTTTGTTGAAAAAAATGTATGGTCCTTTTTTATTTCATTTCCACGTTTGAAAATGATAGTAAATGTTTCACATTAATATTGCAAGTTCAAACACAATAAATATATTCGATTTTAATCAACATCAAAAAATATTTATAAGCAAAACATTGGGGTATATTTATAGTCGTGTACATCCCTAGCAGGTAAATACCTAATTAGAAAGTTTTGCACCAACACAAAGTTTGTCTCTAGAGACGCGATCCGAGCTGAATGCAGTCTTCCACAATTTATTTAATCTTAACCGATTTAATCCTTGTGTAAAGGAATCCATATTATTTAAAATAAATAGACAAAAGTTTTCTTTCATACAAACTTTTCTTTGATGACTTTCCTTGTATACAGTCTTCGCAGAGAGTTTCGGTTCAATTACAACCAAGTTTTTGTCTAAAACACTTGAAAGATCTCTGGTTTTCGCTGTCTGTGTACTTGTCTAGATACTATTACAAATCTCGATGGATTAGGAATGAATTTTGAAACAATTATTTGTAGGATTTTTATTGTCACACTGCGCTACGTCTATTTTAGCCATAAATTATCGAACGAAATAGTAGGTACTTCTACCGATCAAAGTAGATGGTACAAGTACCATTACATGCCCTTAGATATTGTTATGTATTGTTAACTCAGGATAGGCAACAATGAGAGTGTTTTTAAAAGGAAATTTAACACAGCAATAACTGTTTAACATCCATCAGATGTTCACGCTCGGTACATCAATATGTAAGATACACAGGCCTACACAGGCAATTTTTTCGCCTGATATCATAACAAAACGGTTTGAGGCATCTGACTCGAAGGTCGATCATAGGTCGGAGATAAATTGTTAGCAAACATTCATCCTTGAGATGAAATATCGGACCCTTGCCGGCTCCGACACCCGGACCGGATTGGAATGCATTTATATAAGGCGTGTGAGGTTACGAATTACTTTGGTATTAGTTTTCTCTACCTATTAGTTCAACGTAATCTAATATGTAAGCTAATATGTTTTAATCAGCAAGTTTTTATCGCCGTAACTATTTCTCTGGTAAAGCAATTGTGCGTTTTGTTGGAAGGGCGTAGATAATAAGGCGATCTTATCTTATGTTAGGAGTGGCAACGCATGTATGAACGGCTTCAGGTAAAACCACTGTTCTATATAGAGTTGATAAAGCAATAAAGCTTAAAGTGGTAGAACTCTTTGTGGTTCGATTCAAAAAGCACCACCGCCACATCTATTTCTACCTAATAAAAACAGTGTGTTGCATGGCTGTGTTCTGGTATGAAGAGTGTGGAAAACGAGATATACTTATCTCAGGCCTTACAACTTAATGCTCAGGGATGACCTCAGGTAAATCTCTTAGTATGACCTCAGGTAAATGATCTTATTTGGGGTTGTAAAATGTCCATGGGCGGCAGTGACCATACTATCAGGTAGATCGCAAGCTCTTTTGCTACTTCCATATTATAAAAAATGCTCTACTTGTAGGTAATAAGAACACGACAAGGTCAAGAATTATTGTGTGTGATCAAATTTATTCGTATCAAAGAGGTAACATTTACCTACATTTGCAGAGGACCCTACTCATCTACGACCAAACTAATCTCGAATGCAAAGGTCTTGTTTATTCACGTATTTAATGTAGACCCCACTGTACCGCCAATGAAACGTGACGTGAAACCCAAAATTTTAACTTTTTATTGAGCAAATTTATTGTTAAAATTTGTGAAATTGTTTGAAATGCCAAGGTTTTTACATTTTAGGAATATTAACGCTGTTTTCAAATCATAGAAATCTATAATAGTAAGTACTCAAGCGAATCACAAAGTTATAATTTCTGTACCTGAAACATTACTGAAACCTTAAAGATGTCGGTGAGGTTTTAATTATATGTTTTAAGTAACAAACAAGCAGGTTTACTTTAGTTGTATGTTTAAGTAGTGTATTTTTTATATCTATACCTAATGATAAGAACGGGCGAACGGGCCACCTGATGGAAAGTAGTCACTGTCACCTATGGACACTTGCAACACCAGAGGAGTCGCCAATGCATCGCCGGCTTTAAGGAGAGCTCCTTTTGCACCTTTTAACTACATGGTAAGTGGCAGAATCAAATAAAATATCTGTACACAACCCCATATAAGAATGGAATCCTACGTGAGATTGGTCAGATGCGTTGCTACCCTTAAAGACTAAGTTAAAACGCCTCGGATAAATATGTCTTTCTTATCTTACCCTTCAAATCAAAATACATCAGCAGCAATAGTGATAGTGCCACCATGTTCTGGTTTGAAGAGTGTGGTAAGGGAGAAATACATATGTTGGCTTTCCAGCTTAGTCTTCAAGGATAGATAGCAACGCATTTGTATAACATTTGGTAGATCTCTAAATCTACCTCGTGTTCACTGCAGATGTTTATGGGCAGCAAGGTCCACTCATCATTTATTGACCCTTTTCCTATCATAACTCTATATCTTACTAGTATTGTAAATGAGACAGTATATGTATTTATAGTATGTGATTGGATTTCACTGAAATTTGGCACACAGATAGTTTATGGCCTAGATTAGTACCTAGGTTCATTACCGTGGTAGGCGTAACCCTAGCGGGCGGAACCACGGGTATAACCTATTTGTTAAATAAAAACAATCCAAAAACATTTGGTATCATAAGCAAAAGCAGGTAAAGTGTATTAATATTTAATACAGAGATAAACACCGTTTCAAATTCCTAGTATTTGTAACAGATGTTTAAATAATTGAGAATTATTCACTGAACGAGACATTTTTGGCGAGTAAGATTCCATGAAATTGCTTAACTGAATCCTTCAGGTATAGGATCGATTTGTACTTAGAAGGCTCAAAGATAATACAGCGATAATTAATATTTCGCTGGAAATAGTAATGGTAATATCTGCTAATAGTAATAAGTAGATTTTCAAAACAATTTTCGTAATATACGAAAAAACAGATAAATATTTTTTTTTGGCACTCAATAATTGAACATTAATACAATATATAGTATATACTAAACGCAAAATTTGATTGCCCAACTGCGCCAGAAGGTGAGTATAGGTCGAGCGTACGTATGTTAGTTTGTATGTATGCGTGTTCATTTATTTGGCGCATCTGTATATGTATCTGTACATAATGAGTTGAGTGGCATATTGGTTAAGATCTGAATTTCTTAGTAAATATTTTGTCTAATTAATTTATACTCAATATCGAATTATAATCCAAGATAACATACACATTTTTACGCTTATTCCCATAATTCTCATAAGTATCCGGTTGTGGGGTTTCCTTCCCAGTCATAAATTCTAGATATTATAACAACCGTTACATATACAAAGACCCTCCAATACTTGAACAAGTGGTATCCATTGAAAATATCTTACTCGGGACCGTGTGTTTACGATTTCAATAGAGTCGTCGGGATCAATGGGGATTGGAGAGGATCCCGGGTTCCGGGATAAACGGGAAATGATCCAGTGCGGGATAACCTTGAGAAATAAAGTGTAATAAAGTGGCGGGTATTTTTCTCTTTTTAGAATAAATTAATGATGGAAATTTAGACAGTGACTTGTTTTATCAAATATTATAACCCAGTGTCGATAATTAGTTTTTTACAACGTAAATAAAACTTAATTGATAATCCTTCACGTTCGTTTAAAGCGTAATTTATAGACTAAGTTTAATAACATTATGAAAATTCAGGTATTAAGTATATAAGGATTAAAATAAGTTTTTTAGCAACGTTTTCCTACATTAAATTATAATAAATTATAAATAAGGTGTGAGATCCTAGTGGAATGCCGCTTTTCACTGGTTACATTGTGTAGGCGTGACAGGAATCGAATTCCACTATCAATCGTACGTGATGTCCGAAAATAAAATTAATTGAACAGTGAAATGTTTTACCTTAGTATACCTTCTTTAATATAGCCTTTAAATAAAATGCATCAACAAAATAAGGTTTCTTTATCGTATACCTAATAATGTCTGAAAATAATAACAACCATCATATTATTACCATTTAAAGGCAGCAGGACTACGAAGCGTACTTTACCTTTAAATATGTTAAAATATAAATTTCACGGAAAACGATTCTACGAAATGATTGATTATCACAAGTATTATGAACTTGTATTTTTATTCAAAAGTAAGTACCACTTTCCTACGAAATAAAATTTCGATAAAATAATATCTACTTAACGCAAAATTCACTATGAATTGTATTCCAATATTTTAAATCCTCTCTTTCACTGAATTATGGATCTGTACAGATTTTTATTGATCCTCGGGTCTCCGATGAAATACGAGTAGAAAATAGCTGTTCATACTACGTTCGAATATTAGACTATAATCACAGATCCCGGTAAATATCATCCAGTTGCAAATATTTATTAACATCAGTTTATGTATAAGTAGCCTACTGTTATGTATTACCAACAATTAGATTTTTTACTGTCTGGTGGATTTATGCTCGTATGCATGTCCCACATACATGTATGAATAACTCTCTGCAGACTCTTTACGTTCCTAAACAATGAAACACGTGACAGCTTTCTGTCATGCGTGTCTTTGCCGCACGCATGTTTCATACGCACACGAATTTACCCCGATACTGTCTTTTCACGACTCGTATATATGTGCGTATGAAATCATAGGATGCAATTTGAAATGTCGCTAGCAAATATACTTTCCTGCCACGCAGGTCTATGCCCGCTCATGTATTCCTCTGGTTCTCTAATCTTATCTGATATTCATACTGAAGATAATGGCAACTTACCATCAGATGAACTTCATGATTCTGAAACATATTATAAGTGCCATATCAAATGGAAATACATACTATCTATGAAAGTTTATTTATTTTTACTGGTTAAGCTCTAGTGGATGTTTTAAAAATAAGTGAATACCAAAATTTACATTCGCGTGGGAAAGATCAGGCTGTAGTTATTTTACGCACGTTACTATTTTTCAGGTATATGACAAAAATATTTTTCTTGTTTTTAACATAATCTTCAGTTATAATAATACAACGTTAATACATTCGACAGATCTGACCGTTCTTTCAAATTAATCCTATATTTTTTTAGACTTTACGGGACAAATAAGAATATATTATGTACTATCATGTCTCAAACTTGGAAGTGGCAATCTATATGGGATTCCCTTGTATTATTACAGGATGGTAAAAAACATAAACAAAAAATATAAACATATAGCTTACTTAATTTAAAATAATACTTAATATATTTTAACAATTAATTAAATTATTCTTATAATTTTATAGTAAATAAGACTCAAAACTTTTTGCTGAAAAGTAATGGTTCAGGAATAAAGTAACTAAAAGTGGTATTTGAAGTACGCGATCGAGAC
>MOOZ01000067.1:378263-395736 GCA_002930495.1 Cecropterus lyciades | reverse complement strand
TATATATTAAGATAAGCCATCCTATCTTTCAAGTTCAATCAAACTGCACACGGTGTGCAAATTTGATCGAAATCGATTCAGTAGTTTAAGAGTCTATAGCAGACAAACAACGTGACACGTAATTCGTATAGATATAAGCTATCCTATCTTTTAAGTTGGATGAAACTGCACACGGTGTCCAATTTTGATTCAAATCATTTTTAGGAGTTCATCGCGGACAAACAACGTGACACGTAATTATTATATATTGAAAATGAATGTATGGGAATATAGAAAAGTGATGTTTTTAGACTATTTCGGGCAACTTTTTAAATTTTTCTCTACGTAAGAACCATCCTCGTACTTCAAGGAATATTACAAGGAATATTATTTAGCAACACATTCAGCGATTCATTTTTATTTATATATAGGTATATATATAGGTATGGAAGTCGGTTTATTAAAAAAAATGCTTTACCATACATCAAACATGTCGTGTACATGCATCAAGCATGTTGTTTACATGCTTGATGTATATTTATTAACGAAGCAAATTTTAATTACCACTTCAGAGAAATCATGGACGAGCATTATTTAATTGAAGTTAGTTAGTATCTAACTCTAAAATTAAAACATTTTCAAATCAGTATATGAGAGGTTGAACCCACGCAGGTTCAGTAACTCCCAAACCTAGCACCCAAAGCGTCATAACAAACATACATACCATTTGACGTACAATTTCCGTATCATTTTTCACGGAGACCCAAATACGTTGAGTCGCAGGTCGTCGCCCGCCCACAAAGCCTCGTATTTCAACTCGTCACGATTTTATTGCTCCTCGAGGCTGTAAACGCTTAATTACCCAGTTTACAGTGTAACCCTGCCCTGGTGACGGCTGTTGAAGAGCAGATATTATTTTTTTTTTAGATTGTAGTAGCAAAAAAGCATGCAGATGATGCAGTCCACTTGATCGTGACCTGCATACGATAGAACGTTCAGAGACTTGAAGCTACTTACAAATGCTCATTGACGGCAGTAACCACTTACGATGTGGACTGCATGCTCCTTTCCTATTTCAATCTGATAAGAAAAAATCAGGGCAATATCTTTTTATTGGCATCGGTTCCCTTAATACGAATTTACGTTTCATCTATCACCGATACTCAAAAACGCAAAAGGTGATCGTTTTCAGAAAACTTAATAAACTCGCACTAAAGGTACAATTATTTGTCAATATAATAGAAGTGATATACAGATAAATCGCAGATACATAATACGCCTACAAATTGATTTCCGCAGAAGGAAACGCCGTTCCGCCTACATGCTGTTTCAGTAATTTATTGTCATGATATGGAAGATACGGAAAGGATTCATTCGTTGTCCCTTTGTGCCAACACGGCAATATTTCGCTGAGGAAATGTATTGTAGTTCTCATGAACAATCAAACCCACGCAAGACGGGAAAATGTTCGGCATTTAAAAGGTTTACTTTTCTATTTTTATTGGAGGCAAATATTGTTCTAAGGTAGCAATAGGGAACTGGTAGATTTTTTTCTTACTCGGGTTTATATAAATAACTTTCCTGTTATTAAACGTAGTGCCACTAAAGAACCCACATCGCAAGTCGTACGATACAGAAAGAGTGAAATATGTCATCAAAGATCAAATAGTTTCTAGGACCACTTATTACTGTAAACTACACAAAAACTATATTTTCTATGAAGTAAACTTAAGTAAATTTTTACTGTGGAATTAAATCCTATATTTGTTCGTATCCATATAACTTACGTTTGCCGTGTTTTGTCGGTGTTAAACATCCCTCCTGTTTCCATGGATGTGCCAGGAGATGGGTGGCAGCGTCTACTTAACGTAACATCAACATTCACGTCGGTCACCAACTCGCATGCCAGGCGTGGTTTACTGATGATAACCCCATTAGGGGAGGCATAGACCTCCTACTGCTGAACGTAGGTCCAGCAGTAGGCCTCAAAAAGATGATCGATGAAAGCCTCTCCTATTTAACACTGCCCTTACTAGGTAGACTGTATACTTATTTTCTCCTAATACTCATCTCACTCTCAAAAATATTAGACATCTTGATCAGTATAATTCTACTTACTAGAAGTGCAGTCTTTACGAGTTGCATGCATTATGAACACAGCGAAGTAACATCGGTGATAAAACATAAAAGTGCCATTTACATACAATCTCGGGTAAATAAATTAAAAATTCACATGCTTTATGACTCTATCCAGTGATACGGAGAGTGACGGATTAGGATTGATCCACATTTTGCTGGACTGTATCGGAACTCATACCGAATATACATATACATATAATAAGAATGATAGTTTCACGTGTTTGTTTATTACATATATTTGCAAAAAAAAGATGGAGAACAGGCAATAAATAATAATAGACATTTTTGTATTAAGGTTCCGTACCCAAGGGGTAAAAACGAGACCCTATTACTAAGACTCCGCTGTCTGTCTGTCCGTCTGTCTGCCACCAGGCTGTATCTCATGAATCATGATAGCTAGACAGTTGACATTTTCAAAGGTGAAGTATTTCTGTTGCCGCTATAACAAGAAATACTAAAAATAGATTTAAATAAATATTTATAGGGAGCTCCCATGCAGTAATCGTGATACTTTTGCCGTTTTTCATAGACAATGGGTGCGAGACCCTTCGTGTGCAAAACCGCTGGGCATATGTACTGTTTAACATGTTTCAGTACAAATGGGCAAAAAATAATTAAATTAATTCAAGTGTCTTCAGTTATCTGCTATTAATTGATAGCCTACCGGTTGAACCACGGCTTTTTAATCGAAAGGTCCGAAATTCGATTACAAGTCATTTAATTTTTCATCAGAAAACATCTTGAGGAAACCGAGACCTGTGAGAGATCTTTATTTTTTATTAATTTAAATTTCACCAATTTAATACAAATCCTAAAACCCTATACCCCTAATTGGCAGAGACCCTTAGGTCCCCAGAGCAACGCTCCAGCCATTTTACGACGTCGCGACGTATCGCGTTTTTAAATTAAAAGATTTACTAATAAATCTCGAATTTTGTGCGAATGAACCAGATTACTATGCAACTGACATTCAATTAGTCAGAAATATCATCTTGCACGGATTATTTTATTCAAATTTCATCTTTAACTACGTTATGTTCATTATTATTTCAAATAACTTCAAATTTATTATAACAATTTGTATGTAGTTTTAAAACAAACATCTGAATTTATTAAACCGTTATTTTTATATAAAAACTTATAGAAAAATATCTTTGCCATGATTTGAGATTCTCTTTTCTCTAGGAACTCGGTTCACAACGTTGATAAAAATCAAATTAATAGAAGTAGTTGATGCTAAAATAGTTATAATATGATTTTTACATAACTCTACATACAGGATAATAATTATTATTCTATAAGATATAAGAAATTACCGAGCAGTCCACCTGATAAAAATGGTCACTGCCGTGTAGACACTTGTATCTTAACTAATATAACTTCATATAAAACAGGAAATCTATCTGAAATTTACTACAGTTGCGTCGCTACTTCGGATAACTTTGACTTCGACTTTTATTAAATTGAGTCCTCTAAAAAATCAAAAGGTCTAAAATGTTCATCAATTGAACATCACCTTAAACTTTATCTATATATTTTGGTGACGTTTATCAATCTTTAATTCAATACTTTTTGCAAAGATAATCCATCTTCACCAGTATCTTTCCATCTGACGCAACCGCAGTCAAACTCGTCTGCATCAAACCTATACAAATAAATAAATCAAAGTCTGATTCTGCCTGTTTTTAGAAGTAACTTTCATTTCTAACTCATTTATGCTTTCATTTTATCCATTGAAGTGCAAATATTGGAATCGAATAAATATATTTAGACGCGACTTTAAAAAGAGGATTGAACCTTTTTTTCCGTCTGCATCAGGAGGGTAATATTTCTCGATCCTCTGTATGTATGTATGTCCGTTTCTTTGGCACTCACTAAACTTGACTGTAGAGAATCCTACTTTGACATATGAAATGACGCGAAATTCGTATCAATTGTCATAATAACGTTAGCTATACAATGATTAAGATTCTCAGGCGCTATGGCCGAGAATTGAAAAAAGCGAGAAATCATCGGTACCAAACCAGTTATAAGTCAAAATGGACTTTTACTAGGTAATTTGCATAGGATAAGAGGTTAACTTATATAATAATTTTAGTTTATTCTTGTATATTTTTTACATCTTATTTAATTTTATTAGTGTAAGTGTAGAGTATTAAGTTTGTAAATGTTATTTTTTCCAATGTTATTATTGAACTAATTTAAAAATATATTATGTTTTGGTAAGTCGTTGCTCATAAGATGTAATTAACACTCTTCTTGAGATGACACTTAGATATTAATCTTTTAACTAAATCAATTCCATGACTGTTCACGTTGTTGGTGAAACTTGTTGTAGCTTATAGAGAAATAAACTTATCACAAAGTACCTGGTTTTACCAACTCACGTTGATCCAGTGCATTTTATTAATAGACATTTATATATTGTGTCATTTGGCTACGATTTGGTATAAAACAAAACAAAAAACTTTAAGAAAACAAAGCCACTCCATTTCAAAGTTTTATTAGCAGGCAGCCGAAATTTGCAACAAGTCGTTGACACCGGCGCCGGCTAATGCGTGTTTCCTGCGTCCCTAGCTCCGGCCCTTCATCAGAATCTTGAAATCAGTGCCCTTACTAGGAGTTTAATACGTTTCCTCAAAACGATCACCGTTTACGTTTTAGCCCAACGTTGCAATGTACCTTACATTGAATGCAATGTAATGTACATTGCAACGTAGGGCGTTGAACGCTTTCGACCATACCTAGCAACTGGGCATTGGGCGTTGGACGTTGTTACGTTTTCGGCCATACCTAGCAATTGAGCATTGGACGTTGGACTTTTCGGCCATACCTAGTAATGTACGTTGCTATGTATAGGCGAAATGATAAACGGTTATCGTTTTGCGAAATCCTAACAAACTCGTACTGAGAGCACAGTACATTAACGATATTTCAATCACAATAATAGGTGTATCGTATATACTAGTTAAGGGTAGAACTTTATGCTCCCACCTCATAGGCACCACCCATAAATTTCTGCCTAATAACAGCAATGACAAGACCTGCTGAGTTCTGTTTTGAAAGGTGTGGTAGGAAAAGGAAAAAGTGGTAGACATTCTTATTCGAGGTGTGCTAATTCAGACCTCATTAATAATCCAAATCTTATTTAGAGTTGATTACTGATGTTCATGCGCGATAGTGGCCACTTACCATCAGATGGACTACATACTCGCTTCCTACATTTATCTTAATATATATAAATTACGTGTCACATTGTTTTTCCACGATAAACTAATTTTATAAACGCGATAAACGATTTGAATGTAATTTGCACACTATGTGCAGTTTGATCCAACTTGAAAGCTTATATCTATACAGTCAATCACGTGCCACGTTGTTTGTCCGCTATAGACTCCTAAACTACTGAACAGATCGAATTTGCACACCGTCTGCAGTTTGATCCAACTTGAAAAATAGAATAGCTTAACTTAATCTATACTAATATTATAAAGCTGAGGAGTTTGTTTGTTTGAACGCGCTAATCTCAGGAACTACTGGTCCGATTTTAAAAAATTCTTTTGGTGTTAGATAGCCTATTTATCGAGGAAGGCTATAGGCTATATATCATCACGCTAAGACCAGCAGGAGCGGAGCACCAATGAAGAATGTTTCAAAATCGGTGTTTTTTTCTTTCTAATGAGATATAAAATTTCGGTTAATGTATGTCACGTTACATTTCTTTTAAACGCGGGTGAAACCGCGAGCTCAGCTAGTCTTACTATATGTGACGACCCGCGTGGCGGAGCGGTCACCATACCGGTCTGACACGTAGTGGGTCCCAGGTTCGATCCTTGGCCAGACAGATATCTGAATGATGAGTTTAGGTTTCTGTTCTGGGTCTGGGTGTTTGTGTTGTGTTCGTCTTTGTGTGTCCATGGCACCCATGACACAGAAGAAAATCCTAGTGTGGGGTTATGAGTGTAGAAAGCGTGTAGCGTGTATATATTACTACTTACTATATATACATTACGTGTCACATTGTTTGTCCGCTATGAACTCCTAAACTAATAAACCGAGTTAAATCAAATTTGCACACCGTGTACTGTTTGATTCAACTTGAAAGATAGAATAACTTATCTTAATATATATAAATAACGTGCCATGTTGTTTGTCCGCTAAGTACTCCTAAACTACTGGACCGATTTCAATATAATTTGGACACCGTCTTAATAATAATTATAAATCACGTTGTTTGTCCGTTATGGATTCCTAAACTACTAGGTATAAAAGTAGTTATATAGTATAGGTATGTAACCCCGACCATGTCGTAATCTGTTGGGTGGTATTTCTGTTAGATGAATTTAGGGTTCCGTACCCAAAGGGTAAAAGCGGGACCCTATTGCTAAGACTCCGTTGTCCATCTGTTCGTCTGTCTGTCACCAGGCTGTATCTCATGAACCGTGATAGGCGGAAAAGCAGAATAATCTAAACATTTAAGGGTGCTCCCATACAACAAACGTAATCTTTTTGCTTGATATTAATAACGGCAACAGGTAGACGCTTGAATTATTCACAGAATATTTAGTTATATATTTCTTTAGGAAATAATAATGAAATCAAAATAAAATAAACATTTAAGAGGGGCTCCCGTACAAGGAACATGTTTTTTTTGCCATTTTTTATAAATAATGGTACGGAACAAGAGGAGGCAATGATTTAAAAAAGAGTGTTTTTCTCACAGACAGATAATAAACGCTTTCTACACTCATAACCCCACAGTAGGATTTTCTCATGTGTCGTGGGTGCCATCTAAACTCATCATTCAGATGTCTGTCTGGCCGGGGATCGAACCCGGGACCCACTGCGTGTCAGACCGGTATGGTGACCGCTCCGCCACGCGGGTCGTCTACAGATATATTATATGTTGGTTTATCTCTGGTTGGATATGCAGAAAATCAATACATTTTGCTGCGAGATAATAACACTACATCAAATATTGTATACAAAGAAGTATTTAATAATATTCACTTGAAATGTAACAAACAAAGATAGTTGCACCAGAATTTTACATAATAAAGCATACATATTTCGCCAATTTGGCATGAAAATTGATGCATATGTACATACGCGGTAAAACATTACCCTCCTTTTAGTAGTTTGGTAATAAACCGTAACATTTAGTACTAAGAACCACACCAAAAAAAATTTAATGCCCAATGGGCACGGGTCTGCTAGTATTATATAAAAAAACTTAAATTCTGTAAATAATATAATATTATTTTCCATTTCTGCAAAAGTAAACTGAATCCGGGATGTAGCGGTGTAAGGGTCCTTAAAAATGTAATAAGAGTATAGAGTAATTGTAAGGCGTTCCAACCTATAGGCGTCCTCAGCACGTCCTTTTCATTTCGACTTAGAGAAAGGTGTCCTTTTGTTCCATTGATAATCTGGATACAAAAAACTTTAGTGGTTGGGTGCAACCCCCTGTGAGAGGCCTGGAGTATAGTCAAACAAATAGCTACAACGTAAATCGGAGGAGGAAGTTACGGGTCAGTGGCCTACATCGAGTTCGTCAGGCCAGTCCCGATTTCAAATCCTGCGCTCTTAGACTAATGACCACAAATTTTAAATGGCTGTGATCGGATCTTCTTCCCATGTCAGCCTCGCATCACGCCTTATAGATGCACCAGGTAAATCATAATAATTAATGTATCATGAAACAAAACCAGTCTTAACAAGGAAAATTGTTGAACAATGACGAAAACTATGTCTAAAGTGACGGAAGCCTTTGTAGTTTGACTCGTAAGGCACCAGCACCACACCTATTTCGCCTGATAAGGCAATGTTAAGCGCTGCTATGTTCTAATAAAGAAGGTGATAACAGAGGCATACTTCTCCGTGGCATTTCAGCTTAGTCCTCAGAGGTGGCAACATATCTATATACAACTGCAGGTAAGTTTCTTAACTATAATCTTAGCTGAAGTTAGAGTTTACAGTTTGCCGTTTGAGGCAGTTGTAACTTACCATATGGCGGGCATATGATCATTTTCTACTTCTATATTATAATAAAAATATAAACCACTGTCTGAAAGCAACTTAAAAAAATCTTGTAAGCAAATAGCTAATTATATTTATACTAGTTGCCCGCCGCGATTTTGGATGAAGCAGCGAGCAACAGCTGAATATACATATAATCTGAAAATATCCTAATTAAGCTCTTCAATTTTATACCCCATTTAATACCGATTAAAAGGAAATATTAATTCATAACATTACGCCTTCTAGAGAGTTCCATAGTCAATTAAACGTGACGTTACTTAGCCTATAACTAGCGAACAACTGAGAAAGTTAATACGATAGGTTATACGTCATGACTATGATAAATAGTTCAGAAGTTATGAGAGAGTAGATGAACATACATATCCACATACATACAAGCAAGAAAAAATCATAACCCCCTTTTTGTTTCGAAGTTGGATAATAAGCTTTCAATACTTAATTCAATATATCCAACTTGCAATAAGTCGTTGACACCACTGTCGCCTAACACGCACTTCGTCCCCATATCCCTTGTTCCTTCATTATAAACTTTGCATCAAACAAAACAATAACAAGCTCATTATTTAAGCGATAAATCACTTTATTTATATAGAAAATAAAAAACATTCTCCGAATAGGAAAGCAAAGAGCATACGAATGTACATAGGCTTACGCAAGGAGGGTTTTGGGCGACTGAGTTTTTCTTTCCTCATCTGTGCTAACGGGAGGGTCGTCGATATTTTTTGTTTTTTGACGATAAATTTCGAAGCCTATTTATCCTGGATCCTCCCTTAACATTGGATAAGAAAAATATTTCAAAATATTTCTAACTAATCGACCTTTTTTTCGATGACTTGCGTAAGTCCATGGATTTTGTTCAGAACGAGCACTTGCATTTTTTATGCTCAACGCTGACATTTGCAGCGCCAAGCGAGAAACGCTTGAGGTTGATATAGGCGTTATATTCGTAATATTTATTGCCATGAAGCCACGCTAATGAAAATTAAATTCTTATACCTAAAGTTTTGAACTACTATGAATAACTCCAGCGAACTTCTCACTTAACTACTTAACATGAAGCATACGAGTCAAACATTGACAACTTTAGCACTAAACGTTATAGGAAAACTTGTCTGGAATGTAAGTGGATTCCTCAATTGAATTTCACTCCCCAAAGCTCTATCTAAAACTTAGGGAAAAACCGCTGACGGAGATAGAATGCAATTAGTTAAAATTAATTTTCATAACTAACGCTAACGAAATCACACAATAAAACTCACAAATTGGCAAAGACAAACTTTACAGTCAGCGGTTTTCAACCTTGCGCAGAACAATGGATATAGTTAGTCTTCCGATAATATCAGTTTTCATCGTATCATTGTACCAAGTTAAAGAAATTAAAAGTTAAAATTGTAAGTACGCTATAGGCAACGTTATAATTTCTCTATATAGTAACTACAAAATATTCAATGCAAATGTCAAAATGACCAAATTAAATAAATTACATAATGTAATAATTTCATAAATTCAAAAGTACAACGTAAAAAGGCAACCAAATTAAACAAATGATAAGCATTAAATAACTAGAAAAGTTTGAATAGCACTGGTCTAGACAAATTCGTTCCGACAAAGTTATTCTAAAACTTATTTTCATCAATGAAAGTGTCAATTCATCTTGAAATTCCGCTTGAGGCATAAACTTTGCTAAGCGAATTTAAACCTTATCTCCAATGCAATTTACAACTTTAAATCGATGATATATCGATTCCTGTAAGCGTTAAGGGAGTAGTTTAAATGTAGCCTGTGGGTACTCTATACCTACAAGTAAGTAGTAGACTAGTGATGTGCCCGATCCGTAACCGGTTATCCGCGGAAAAAAGATCCGTTTCTAATTTGCGGATCTCAAACGGATCTTGTTCATCATTAATTTTCATTATGTGTGTCAAAATTCAAATATAGGTTTTCTGTGCTACCTTTAAGTAAATAGTAGACTTTAGTGACGTGCGGAAATCGTATCCACCATTACCCGCGGATAAAAAGATCTGTATCGGGATCCGTCACTGATTGGCGGATCTAATACGGATATTTTTGATTATTATGAAATATAAGCACCTACAAGTTAATGCGAGTACTACACTTAAGTGATAAACCAGATCCGTCTCCGCGGTTCACGGTCCACGAAAAAAAAAGTATCCTACGTTACTAGTTGATGGATCTTTAACGGATCTTTTTCATTTTTAAATTTCATTATGTGTACCACCTCTAGCACGTGGATAACCAGTTTTCTGTCTGAGTGGCACATCAAAATCGAAGAACGGGTAGTGTTCATACACGAAGTTCTTTAACCTTCGCACTTCCTTTCCTGGATATTAATGATGTTGCAACAAATCTCTAACATACATTGAGACGCAGAAGACAGCTTGAAAAAAGCCGTGTAAATCGGGAAAACGAATACAGTGAAAAATATATTACTGTTCTAACAGAAAAATAAAAATTTCACGATTCACACACCCAAACATATATTTTCTTTTGTCGCCCGTAATACATATCCATATATAGTGTAGTGACCACTTAACAACAAATAGCGTAGGTACTTTTTTACTCTTCCATTTCATTAGAAATAAATCCAAGATCCCTGATCACTTCAACATGTTTTACAACATAAATTTACGTACTAAAAATAATGTAGCAGGCTTATTGCTTAATACCTCGTAGATACAGTAAATAAAGCTCGTTATTATTTCAACAAGAGCAAAGAACTGTGCACTGAACCTGAAACGGACTAATTGAGTGAACTTTTCAAGTATGTTGTATACGGGTATGTTGTAATATTTGCTACCCTTTTTTTGTTCTCTAGCGAGATACCTTCAAAAGGTACCTGACGCTGTTGGACCAACGCCGGGTTATGTGGGATTTTTACCGCACTAAAACCCCCATGGTGGCTGTCCTCGGCGCTTTAAAAACAACTCCGGGATCTCCAAAGGAACGCAACCGGAGTCCTCTGAGCGCGTTGCCCCATCGGACTCCACCCAGGTGAGCGGCTGGGCCCACCGCACCGTCTAATCTTTACAACAATATGCGACCACATATACCGCCGTCTTTCTCGGGGTCGCCTGGCTGGACGGTTCGAGCTCCCACTCTTGCCGCCCGCGACCCCCGAAGCTCCTCTTAGTCGCCTCTTACGACAGGCAATACCGTACGACCTAGCCTATTTTCTAATCCCGGAACTACTGAAACGAATATTTGCTACCCAGCCGCGTAAATCCTATTTGTAAAATGTAGAATAATGAATATAAAAAACAGAAAATATTATTTGAAAAAGAATCTTTGTGTAAAATTCCATCAAATCATTATATTAATACATGAAGCAAAAGCTTTAGATCCCTTTTTAAGAAGGGGAGGAGTATGAAATTTGGCACCCTTATAGTTTATATGTAGGAGAAGTGCAGAACGCTAATATTTTTCAATAATTATGCTTATAAAGTACATTAAATCAATAAATAAAACATTACACACACTACCATGCATTTCACACACAAACACACGTATTTGTTACTATACATACGTTACGTACAGACAATATAAACATATTGCTGACATTGTCTGTGTATGTCAAATGACGCGTTATTGCTTTTAAATGCAGCTCAATCTATAATGACAATTTAAAAAATAATCTTAAAATTAATGTACAGAGAAAAATACGTAGAAAAAGTTTATATTAAAAAAAGATAAATTTTGATTTGGGTTTAATTATGGTCGAATTTCAACCACTGAGAAGGGCATCTAGTAAATATAAAACGACATAATATAATACATAATATCATTAACACCGGTACTTAAATTTTGTAACTTCAGGTAAGAACTACATAACTCGACATATATCTTAGCAGATTTATTATCATAATAATCAACCCTTTAGGTACTGTTGGGCTGTTGGGTACAGGTGTCATCTTAGAATAAAGAGGGTTCAAACATAATCCGCCACACTGCCCACGTACTTACAAAGACAGAATTCATACATCTTTGAAAACATTCATACATTTTGGTTTATTCGCTATCTTCTCATTTATTGTTAAATCATGTGAAATTTAATTCTTAAGACACACAAAGTTTCAAAAACATTAAGATTTAAGCCCCCATTACATTATCACACTGGTTCTGGATGGTAATATCTTTTAATTTTGTACATTGTATTACTATGCATAAATGTTAAGGATCCAGGAGGTATTCGATCTCCTTGAGAATTGCCCGGGTAAAGGATGTTCGGGCCCGAACATCCTTGCCCTACCACCCTTATGTCGACTTAGCCATAGCATATGAAAGACGTCCCAGCATAGCATAGCACGGGGACCCAGTGTGATCATTTAAAATGAAAACCATAAAGCTATCACTGCTCGACAATAAAGCCAACATGTAATGTAAAGAAAGTCCCTTTTTATCATCTTTAAAATTCGCGATATTGTTAACAGATAATGCAACTCTGATCATAACCATAAGATAGGGTACCTACGTCACTCTTGACGCGTGCAGGTCGTTGGCCGACCTGTTTGATTTATCACCCTTTCCGACGCTCATAAGGGCAATAAAGTTAGATCAGGAGCCGTCTCTGTTGTTGTGACAACTTCTTACTTATTAGATTAATTGGTTAGATAAACTGGTACCTACATATCTTCAACTAATAATAGACTAAATAAGACAAAGATATAATTTATGTTAGGTTGATAAGCGAATTCATTTGCCCGCCAATAGCATAAGTTAATGGACTACTTCTTAGTTTACCATATAGTAGAACCAATTTATAGTCCAGTCAAATTATACCTGTCTGAAATCAAAATGTCGTTCTAATGTTACAAAAACGATGTATGTGAAAAAATGACAAAAGAGTTTTTTCACGATTACTCGAACACAGTAAAAATTAGTGAAAAAAATGGAACAAAAATGTGGAAAGCTTAAAATTTATATACAAAGGTCCACTTACTTTTTTCCTCCGATAAAAATTAACTAAGCTGAGCAGCATTTAAATTTAAGGGATGAACGTAAATAGTAAAAAATCGTAGGTTGTACAAAAATAAGCGATGTTTTACCTGTTTAAGAAAAAATACTAATATTTAATTTTAAAGATATAATAAATTCACACCTGCTGAAATATACAAAGTAAAAATGTTTCATCAATAGTAAAGATTTGGAAAATTTACGAGGAATCTAAATATGACAAAAATAAATTACACATTTTGATGTATTCTACTTTGATCGCCAAGGTGTTATCACCTGGGCAACCCTATATCCGTATTCATCCACATTTTTACATATATTTTACACTAAATACAGCTTTTTGACGTTTATCATATTGCTCGAGTTATAATCATTATTCACACACACATATTTGAAGCGCGGAACCTAAAACAATTATAAACCAACTCCTTAGTTAGTTTTAGTTAGTTTGCTAAAGTTAAACCCTTATTACACGCAACGTTATTCAAACAACGCATTAAGTTCACGGCCATCACGTGACATTGTTGACCACACACCAAGATCACCAACTTTGTAGACTTAACAGCTGTACCACGTGCGACTAAAGTTCTGTTAACATTAAACTACAGTGATATTAAACCCGTAGGCAGAACAATGTGTTGTCTTTTAATAAAATGTTAGAATAGTTTTAATGCAAAACTTGTTCGTTCCTTCGCTCACTACAACAATCTTAGTATTATTAGTTGTATCTCGTTTGAAAACAATCCCTATATGTGTAATAATATTGTTGTAGGTGATAAAAATAGTAAAAATGAAAATATACCAGTCTTCATAGATTTACCCGAACGAAATCTTAAAAGTGTAAGTACATCCAGGTGCATACTTCGAAAACCCGCTGGACAAAACAATTTACCGATAAAAAAAAACTTTTGAAGGCTCTTGATTAAAATAACAAAAAAAAATGTTTACTCTTTGCTGTACATGTCATTATATCTCATGTTGTAACTAATATTTGTCAATCTTTTTATCGTAGTTCCTGACTCTTCTTTTATACGAATGTACAAACGTTAAGTACCTAAGTATAGTATAAGTACTACGTATAAGTAGATACATCCTTATTCCCTAATGTCTAGCACCTGATATGCCTAACGTAGTGTGACCTGGGTGCCCTCCAAGGCATTGTTTGTGAGCCCTAAATCTCTAGCTCAGCTGGATAGTCTGTGCTGCGTTTAATTGCCTGGAACTAGTGACTTCAACGTTGAAAAATGCTGGGGCCACAAAAAAAACATAAAGCATTAAGGGAAATCACTTCATTAAAAATTAATAACTTTTTTAGATGAAGTTATTGGTCTTATTGCAATCACCCAGATCACTCGAAACAAATCAGCAATAGAACATTTTATGTTTTACTATAAAGGAAGATTTGATTATATTATTATTGGAGAATCTATACTAATATTATAAAGCTGAAGAGTTTGTTTGTTTGAACGCGCTAATCTCAGGAACTACTGGTCCGATTTGAAAAATTCTTTCGGTGTCAGATAACCCATTTATCGTGGAAGGCTATAGGCTATATATCATCGTCGAAACTTACGCGGGAGAATCCGCGGGGCGCAGCTAGTACATAATATTAAAGTTTGAAGGTGGTAGAACTCATTGTGGTTTGACTCCGAAAGCATCACCACCACACCTATTTTTCCATAATAATAGCAGTGTTATGCATTAGTAAAAGGGTAAGGGTGATATACTTATCACCCTTTCCCTTTTACTAATTACTACTACCGAGGCATTCCAACTTAGTCCTGAGGGATAGCATCTGTGGCTAACCTTAGGTAAGACACTGATCTTTTTGGGTTTAATTCCATGGGCGGCTGTAGACACTGAGCATCAGTAGAACTAAATGCTGACTTGCTACTTCCATATTATAAAAAAAACGTGCATGCGATCCGTTCCACCCAGAAATTCTTACACGTCTACTTGAAGTCGTTCTAATCAAATATTACAGGTGGTAGAAACTAGAAACAGTGTAGTTCGTCCGGGAAAGTACCACAGCCACACCTAGTTCTTGCGTTTCGTTGGAAGGGTGTAGTTCCCGGCTCACTTATATATGAGGCGACCAGCTCAGACCTCCGAAGTACCAACGCATCGATGATCGACTTCAGATAGAATCCCTGTTCTATATGAAGTTCTTACATATGTCCATGGACGGCAGTAACCACTTACCATCAAGTGGACTGCATGCTCGTTTGCTATTTCAATCTGAAAAAAAATTGGCTCTACCGTTTGCATTAAATATTTAAATATTCATATCCGGCTCCTGGTCTAATCCATCAGTCAAACGCGTTCATACAGCATCGTAAGTCGTAATTTCCTCAACGTACACATATACCGACACAATGTTAAATATGTATGAGATTCCCATCGTTTCCTAATCAGAGTAAACTAGTTACACTTGCTCTCCATGTTACTATCAAAGCATAGTCTGCGTTTGATTATGAACAAAAAAAAATATAACCCTTATTAAATTGCGCCACGTCTACTAGTCCTGAGCCCTATGAACTGAGATCTACACTCAGTCTTGTAGTCTGTAGTCTTGCCGTCTTAGGAAACTGAGAGGTGTACGTTAACACTGCGGATGGCTATCGAAAGGTTCAGAATTCATTGTTTTCAGTTCTTCACTGTACACCTACAGTAATGCTCATCCCATTTGGTATAAAACTGTAATAAATTACACCCGCGTTAGACCACCAAACAGTGACCATCACTTTTTGTCCATACCTATTTGTCAAGGTTTTTTACCTTGCCAATTTGACGCAAATGTACGGTAGAAGGTCAATTTCATAGGTATGGACCTAATATTAAGTTGTTTTTGATTCGACTGCGGTTGCATCAGTTCTACACATCTACTTCTTGATTTGTAGTGTATGAAGATTTAGTACGTCTTCTACTAATTTGTTGCCAATACAACCACTTTGCACGCTATTTATAAAATACTAGATGAAAACCAGACTTCGCTCGCTTGAAATGTGACTATAGGTAGGTAGATATTTTTGTAGTTATAATCAACTAAAAGGTATTACGCCTTAGACTTAGAAGCAGATACTCGTAAAAGCTGCCAGTTCGCTAGACGCCACCACTTGTAGTAGCTAGTTTACAGTTTAATATACTAGTCCCAGTGCTAGCGACACCCAAATTGAAATTCCGAGCATATTTATACGAACCTAAACACGATCTCAACAGCGCGGCAGCGTGATGCAGAAATGCGAGGTAAAATTTTGTAACGCCATCTAGTATAAAATATCAACTATGTAAGGTATATAACGCCGCTAGATGTTTATCCTATTATTACGTGAATGTTTAAGGAATTCAAGATGGCATCCGTGTGACCAATATGGTGACTATTTGCATCATTAGAATTTAACAAAAAAATACTCTACAATCCGAATTTTGCGGACTCGAATTTTTCAACTTGAAATCACTTGTATTTAATTTGTTTTTTTTTATTCTCTTTTAATTGTGCCATTTGTATATAAGACATATTTTTTTATCTTGTAAGTGTGGAATAAATGATTTATCTATCTAATTTGATCTGATCTAGAAAATATGCCAAGGCATAGAGTAATCGCGTCAAATCCAAACCTCAAAAATTAATGAACTACATATACATTGCTAAAATATTAAAACAAAATGCCGACTGCTTAAAAACGTTGCTTAAACTTTTTTTGTTTTATTATGTTATATTTTTAATTTTAACGCTTTATAAGTTTTTCTCAAAATAGTAACATAAAGTATTATAATAGATAGATACGTGCATGGCGCCATGTTTAAATATTATATAGCCTATGTTACTCTGCAAACTGAAATTCGTCCAGCCGTTTGGGATGTCGCGCTTGCTTAAGAATGGGCACGCATACATGCATATATATATATATATATATATCTATTCGCTTGAAAAACATTACCCTCTTTCTGACGCAGTTGGGTAAAAAATATGCATATACACGTAAGATAAAGTTCACATGAAAGTATTGGTCATTTGTCATTTTATAGGTAGATACTACTAAACTTACATGTGCTTAATATTATTATGATCTGTTACACGAAACCCTTAGGAGACAGTTCATTTTATAGTCCATTAAATCCCACATTTGCAGATATCCTTGACCCATATACTAAAAGCTGAGGATATCTTAAAACTGTAACAGTCTCACGCATTTTATTGCTGAGACCTCAAATGCCCTTAATTTCGGCCGTCACATATCTTTATGGAAATACTTAAATCTATACTAATATTATAAAGCTGAAGAGTTTGTTTGTTTGAACGTGCTAATCTCAGAAACTACTGGTCCGATTTGAAAAATTC
>MOOZ01000067.1:308185-323426 GCA_002930495.1 Cecropterus lyciades | reverse complement strand
GCTTTATATAGTGTTATTATTTCTACATTCACGGGACTGCATTTTTGACAGCCTTTTTCATTTCATTATTTAAATAACCCTTCTTTTAACTGTTCAAAGAAACAATTAATGACATATGAAAGTTGATAAACAAGCATCATAGTTACCAGAATAGAAAAAAACATTAAAAATTAATTTAAAATCTCTTTAAGTTAAATTCAGTAGGTTTGATTTACCACGTTTTAAAAAACACAGCCAAGTTCTAAAAAATATAATATTTATATTAATAGTTATTCTCAGCCCACCAAACTATTTTTTACAAATATGCAATGTACCGATACGGAATGCTTGTTTTTTATTATAGATATTATAGTACGATATGATATAGATTAATAAATATGTGAGATTAATATAGTAGACGCATTATTGTCCCTGAGGGCTAAGCTGAATCGTCTTGTATATTAACATAGTGCCTCTGTATCTTAAAATTTAGGACAAATTTGACACAACAGATTTAAATTCGTATGTGTATGTAACAAAGAAAGGAATTGGCGCGCTGGTCATGCCTAACAGAACCGCAAATAATTATAATATCTTTATTTAATACTAGCTAAAGTACCTACGCGTGCTTCGCTACGGGACATAAAAATAGTGCAAAATATCTAAATCAAAAGCCTTTTAGTTGACCAGGTTAAGCTACATCCATGTATGTCAGACCAGTGCTCCTTGCGTGATTGAGTAACAAACAAACGCACACTATCTCATTTTTATATATTAGTATAGATTACAGCAGTTCTGCACGTAGCCACTGTTTGTTTATTTCCAATAAGCGATATAATGATACCGTAGTGGCTGGTTGTAGTACATTGCCAAACAACTGGCAATAATGCAAGCCACGTTTTAAATCGGATATTTGATTACCAATAGAGGATGCATGCTTCGCAATCAGTATGTATTTAGATCGAATGAATGCAATTACGTATATTTTTATGACCTTGAAGTAGCACTGCCTCCCATGGACTTTAGGAAACTTCGTACGAGTTTTTTTTTTATAGTATAGAAGTAGTAAACGAGCGGGCAGCCCACCTGGTGGAAAGTGGCTACTGCTCCCCATTGACGTCTGTAATCTACCCTAGGTAAGATCAAAGTCTCACCTAAGGTTAGCCACAAATGCGTTGCTACCCCTGAGGACTAAGATGGAATGCCTCGGAAAAGTATGTCTCCCTTACTTACTGCTGTTATTATGCAGAAATAGGTGTGACGGTAGTGCTTCCGGAGTAGAACCACAAAGAGTTCGCCTACCACAATAATTAGCGTATATCTATTGTATAGTTATTTTTTGTTTCCGTCATAATTTACATTCCTAGCATAAGTATATAGTACAACACGTCTTCATTATATTTAAAGGTCGTGCATGCCTATAATTGGCTTGTATACCAGTGTACTTTATTTTATTACATAATTTTATTTTATAAATGTCTGTATCTTATGCTGTTGGCATGTCAAATAAATGAATAAGTTCTACCGCCTTCAATTGCGTTCTCAAAAAAAACATTATTTATGTTTTTGCCCATCTCATGAAACAGGGATTCTACCTGAAGCCGATGACTGATACGTTACCTCCTGAAATAAGATGTTCGTCTCATATGTAAGTCCGCCGGCATCCATACTCACAGAAACCTCCGAAGGCGAAGGTACCTCCCCGATCAAACCATACTGGTTCTACCACCTTCCAAAATTATGCTTTCTATATGGTCGGAAACGAAACTGTAAACGTTCAATGTACATTGCAATATATGGGCGAATACATAAGCAATAGATGTTTTAAGGAAACTTAGTAACTTCGTACTAAGGGCATTGACACCAGTTCCGTATAAAACAGAGTTCTACCTAACACCGATCACGAAGTTTTGCCGCCCTCTGAGAAGTTCTTTGTTTCATATAAAAGTCAGCCGACATCATACCCTTTCACAGACACCTTCGAAGGCGGAGGTACTCGTGCCTCTCCGATCACACCATACTCGTTCTACCGCCTTTCAAAATAATGCTATCTAGAGCGTCACACTGGAATTTCACACTGGAAGGTGGCTTATATCTTTATAAATAAGTAAGTGTATGAGGTGTTTAACCATTTGAAGGTCGTATAAAAATGTGCGGGTTTCAACCTCGGAAATAAACCGCCACACGTATTTCTGCCATGTCACGGTACTGATTTTAAGATGTGTTCGCTCCGTGTAATAATATGTTTACTGTGTCTTTAGTCATCGACCTGTTATTGAGACAGTTTCAGGCCGAATATAGACTTCACACACATTTGAGAACTTTTTTTTTAAACTCTCAAGTATGTAGGTTTCCTCACGATGATTTCCTTCACCGTAAAACAGTGATAATTAATATCTAATACACACAAATTAAATTAACTATAGTGGTGTTGGCGTGCCTGAGATTCGAATCTCGAACTCTCGATTGAGAGGCTACCACTGCTCTGCTATACCTACAAATGCCTACTAATACTAAGCCTTTAATCCGATTTTATTACGTTTCCTCAAAACATTGTTAGCATTATTGTCATGATTGCAAAGTTAAGGTTAAGGTAAGATAAAGTAAGTTAAATAAGGTATGGCTGAAAAAGAAAATATAAACGATTGAAGTAAATTGTTATGGAAGAAAGGGAGAAATCGTTATGAGTAACACTCTGATACTGATGGCCATTTTCACTACGTCTTTGTGACCTCGTCACTTTAGTACTAATTTTGTTCCGTATACGTTATCTACGATCATATTTTTGACACTTTTTGGGAAAATCCTATCGGTTAAATTTTGTAATCACTTACCAAAATGATAGCTGATAGCTACTATTAATTTATTATCGATATATCCTTCTATCTACCTAAGATAGAAGGATATTGAAAGATTGCGTAAAAATACGTTTTACGTGGATATTGGCGTTGTAAAGAAATTATATTGTAGTTAGGAATATTACTTTCACTTTTTTAATTAAAATGCTATCACTAAATATTAAGAAAGGCTTGAATTTTCAATTATTTATTAAAAAGAATAGTTTGAGTAACCACTTTATAGCTAAATGTCAATTATAGTGAATGATAATGAATAAAACCACTCCATCTCGTCTCATGGATATCGTAGGAGAATATTATGGGAAATATTCCAGAAAATATTATATCAATATCTACTGCGGTGACATAGACGCACGTCAGGCGCAGTGTCTATTGACAAAAGTTTCCAATAGGGGAGTTATTTCCAGTAGTAAACCTCAATAAGCTAATGGATGAAGGAATCGTTAGTGAAACGAGATTATTTTCTCTAAATATCAATTTCAAAGCTATTAAATTGAATACTGATGTACCAAATTTCGTTATATTTTCAACATTTCAAAAATGCCATCCACCTGCATAGCTTTTTCCTATAAATTGGATATTAATAGTACGGACAGAGGCAACAGATACTACCTTAATATCCTAAGTGCTCTAAAAACTAAATACCATTTGGTATTCTGGTAGCTAAGTAGAAGGCTGTAGAAATAATTGCATGCGTAATTTACGGCTTACGCAGCGAAATAGTACAGACGAATTCACACACCGACACGGTTTACTATTTTTGATTTGATTAATTATTTTGTACCATTCGTTTTTTAAGAATGTTAATGAAAAATGAAATTGTAAATTGTGTAGTGTAATTAATTATTATAACGGCTTAAGTTAAATTTACCATAGTTTTATTAAAAGGCAAAATATTACAACAAAGTGATGCGTCTTTAAAAAAAAATAAGACCATTTTACAAGGATTTGACAAAACTGGTCTTTGGTACCACCTCTGCATCAGTTACTGTTCTCTCGTATTTTAATGACAAGTACACTATAACTTTTCGAACATTCCAAGATCCAATTTCAATTCTTAATAATAGTTTCTGTGATTCAGATAGAAATGTTCATATATTACTACTTAACAGGTGGGATGCACACTCGTGACCTGGTCTTAAACAGTGTAATATGTGCCATAAAATAATTTATAATATATAGTGTATGAAACGAACTTACGGCCCGCGTGGCGGAGCGATCACCATACGGTCTGGCAAGCAATAGTTTCCGAGTTCATACTCTGGCGTAGAAATATCTAAATAAATAATAATAATCTGGCATATAATATGGCAATAAATTTAGAGTTCTATTATGTAAATATATTTGTTCTATAAAACTTTATATCTTTGAATCAAGGTTCTGGGTCTGAGTAAGTGTTCGGTACCGACACAGGAAAAATCCAAGCGGTGATCTATGAGTATCCAAAGCGTTATATATTTATTTAACATAATACCTCTATGTGCAGTTAATCTGTGCATCCCACATTTCTCTCGCGAGTTCGCGCGGCCTTGCGCTGAACTTGCGCTTGCGACATTGACTTGCGTAACACCATTCATACACGTAGGAATGTTACGTTTACATTGATCTCGCTAACCAAACGTTTATTTAGGCAGTTATCTCTTACTATCGACGCATATAATAGGTAAGATTTATATCTGTCCTTCAAGTCCAGATTAATCTTTCCTTGATTATATTTACGTATGGTCTAAATATAAATAATTTGTTTATTGCATTAGATGAAGGATAGTAAGGTAAATAAAGATAAAGCATAGGATAACGATAATTGAGTCACGAAACAAACAATATGTTTTACTTTTTTTAATAATTATGTATAATTTTTTCAGTTGCGTAAATTGCAAATTTATACTTACGTTTGTTAGGTAACATATTTTTTTTAAATTCCAAATTGTACACTTATTTCGTTTAAAAATAAGTACCTACTGCAATATTTAGCACGGTTTCTTTCCATAATAAATAACGTACAAAGCACCTTTATACTTTGCAGGGGAGATACGAAATCCTACATGAAGGCAACAATATATCTACTTTAGTATAATAATGGTATTCAGATCCTAACACACCTAGTTTTGCACAAGATGACAGTCATCAAAACGTACTTAGGTCGCAGGTAGAATCTAATCACATAAAATTATTAGGACAACTGTTTTTGTGTAGGTTTTTATAGAAACGAAAGGTGTATTTAATGCAATACAATAATAGTATAGAATAATAATGACTATTTCTACACTCGTAACTCCTCACTATGCTTTTTCCTGTATCGTGGGACACAAAGAAAGTCATTGTGATAGTTAAAAATATTATAATGTGCTTCAGGTACAAACATTACAGAAAAATCTATCATTTTTGATATCTGCACTTTATGATAATTATAGATATTATAATTTCTATTTTGATATATTTCCTTTACTTATTTTCTAGCTAAGCAGTTAAGTTTTTCGCTTCTACAATAAAGTTATTTTTAACGTAGAGTTATAACAATACGTAGAGTGGTTAAAATTAACCTGAGTCACGTGGTGTTCGAATTACCCTCTATTTATAAGTCAAGGTCTACAGGAAACTATCTAAAATTGCAAAATCGTTGTAATCGCGAATAAAAGCGTTGTCGTTGTCACGTTCTTATAAAATACATTAAAACAGATCGGACAAGGAAACACCTACCGAGTTGATAACAATTGATTAACTGTACAATAGAATAGACTCCATTTACTTTCACCAATGCTGTACAAATAAATTAAATTGTAGTATATATTTCCATTCTATAAACTCACGGGCATTTTACACGGGCATTTTACATTCATATATCGTACGATGAGAATAAAAGGGACCTAATAAGAAATTCGCATTTTTTGGAAACAACAAAATTGTGTTCGCATTTTGGGGACTTTCTTAAAGCGCGCGGTTTATTAAAATAAAGTATCGTAACTTTTGTGTTTGTTCTTTTCTAGCACGAAATAGTCACTTATAAAATCACTACATGAAAGACTACGTTATAAGGAGTAATTGACTGAATTTGCGGAAATAGTGCGTACAGTAGAATATTCATTTTATACTAAACTACGGTAGTACTATCTAAAAGGTAGTCCATGTGTTGGGAATAATGGAGCCGTTTACTATCTTACCACTCAAGTATATTAAAATACAAAATATAGACAACTTATTACTCTTTAGTTTTTACTCTTTACAAGAAAGAGTGAAAATCCGAGAGTCCTTAAATTTCAAAGTATGATATTTAAAATCTACAGCCAAATACACCTAGTACCGCATCTGTTAAATATTCAGAGGTGAATTTGTACTCATCTCAGATTTTACGTCAATACGTCAATTACTCCTCACCCTTAAATATAGCTTAATCACCCCTTTCCATAAGCTGATCACAAATACGTTGCTTAGTTAGTAACTAAAGTAGAACGCAGTGGCTAGTATCATTGCTGTATTAAACACTTTAAACACCGCAACTTACACCACTATTGATATCGTATGAAAAAACAAAAAGAGTACTTACTACCTTAATCTGACTAATCTCGAACTCGATGTATAAAGTAAAAACAAATATATTTTACTTCCAGGACAAGCACACGGGCGACTTGAAGTCAGCCCACGAGTCCAGGGACGGCGGCATCGTGCGTGGGTACTACTCCTTCATGGACGCAGACGGCAAGCAACGTACCGTGCGCTACACTGCTGATGACAAGCAGGGCTTTCGAGCCACTGTGCAACGGACAGACAGCACACAATAGACCAACTATATTTAGGCTATAACAATAATATTAATGCCTAAAAGTGCTTGTACATTAACATTCTCGTTTTTAACGGATACCGGTCCGGTAATTAACGTACTCGCGTTCTTTTTAACACAATCATATATTCCAATGACAGTTTATTTATTACGCATATTTCCCGTATTGTCGGTGCCGACTACCCTCAAAAATGAGTACGTAAATCCTCAGAACTAGCATAGAAATCGAAATCCAACATTTAACGTAGCCGAAAATCGAACCCTGAACGGAATCCCTTCCGTGTCAGTCCGGTATGGTGACCGCTTGGCCTCACGAGCTATCATTATGAGTATGTCACCAGATATACACCATTTTAATCAGTCCAGTTAGTTGGTGACTAGTATTTGTATTAAAATACGATAACGATCTGCATATCTGCACGATTTGCCAGATTATCTGATTTTATTGACCAACATTATCATCGTGAATGTCACCACAGTTATATTTTTCAATTTGTAACATATCTCCATAATACATGTTGGATACTTAGGGCACTTATATATTTATTCCGGATTATCGGAAAATTTTATATACTTACCGTTTTCGGTCTAGAAACAATATCGGTATCTTGTGTAGGCAGAATTGTTAAATCTTTAACTACTGCATCTGGGTCCAAACATCTGCTAAAGATTTTAAGAAAATGTAAATGTACAAGCGCTATAAACAGATTTCATCTCCCATTTTTAGAGATGGAGTGTGATTCTGAGACTTTTAGTCAGGACTCGGAATTATTCCCTGCATCCACTTTTTACAAAACACTTCAATATCACTAGATGATCATGAATAATATGTAGAAGCTATCGCAAATATTGACAAATTACATCATTTTTATGCTTTATTTTAATAAAATTGGGATTTTCGTATATTTAACAATACATTGAATCAAAAATTTGGAAAGTGAAAAGACTATTGAGCATAAGTAGAGCAAAACGATAAAATATATCTACAAATATTGCTCTTTGGCCTACAAATATTACCTTGGAATGTTAAAAATATTCTTTAATCTAATATTTTGTTTTTTTTTTTTTGGCATATGATATTTGCATCTTTTTGTAATAATGTTCTGCCTAAAAATGTTTTGTGAAGTACCTGTTTAAAAAACCTAAATAAGTCTAAAAAGTAGCCACTTTGTACATAACACTATTATTTCCATCTAATTTACTTTAATGAATAAGTAACTTTAATTAATTTTGTGATTTCCGAATGCTCACGTTTGATAAAGCAAGGTCAGTTTAATGATCTTTATCGAATACTATTGCGAAAATGTCTTCAATACCTGAAGTATCTACGTATCTAGGTAATGCTTGCCCGAACAACTTACTATGATATGATTAAATTGATAAACAATTCATTATTATATATGTTAACGAAATTCAATTCTAAAACGTTCATTAGTTATTGAGATTAAAGATTGTACAGTCCTTTTTATTTCTGAAAATAGTAACAAATTATATTTCTTAAAGTATATACCTATTTCTTTCCAACAGTAGTGTTAAACGGTTGTATTCTAGTTTTAAACTTGTGGTAATGAAAATACATTCAACTGAGACTTTCCACCTTAATCCTCAAAAGAAGCAACGCGTCCTCATTCTGGCAGGTCCAAGGACGACCTCCGAGAGGAAGGGACCCATTGCCTAAATTAAATATGATATCTAATAATTATTATGATATAGTCTGTAATTCATTACGCAAGACTGTAGTAACACCTCTAGTGGATATATAGATCAGTTATATTGTATTACAATTTTTTTATTCAATGTTACATAAGTATATTGTAAGAATACGTATAATAATTTTAAAGGAATGTGAATGATTTTTCTGTACATATGATAAAACCTTGTATGGCTGTATTAAATTAAACATTTGTACTTATTCATATATAATTTGAATTTTTATTTCTCTTAAACAATTACCACATACCTACATAGGTTCTACAGAAACAAAAACAACAATGCTAATACGCAGGTACGTGCATAATTGCAGCAGATTAAGATCGTATACAAGACATGTTATAAAATACCTACAAACAAAAGCGTAATTACCTAAAAGTAAATAAAATTAAATAAAAAAATCATCATATGCTCCATTTAAAAAACTTAGTTTACTTAATTTTAATCAAAAGAACGTAGAGAAATCTAAAAATAATTTTCAGGTGCCTATAGGGATCTAACTAAAAAGTAAATAATACTTTTTAAATACACTTATATAACACTGGTTTTTACTTCATTAAACGTATATAAAATAAAAGTACCTATTATCGTGGTTTTAAATGATTGAACGTTGCGATTTGACTCTCTATATAATTTTGCTCACCTAAACATTGAATGTTATTAAAATTAGTTTAGTACACTAATTTTATGACTTATAAGTCTTCAGAAATGAATTCTATCCAAAATCATGAATGGCAAAAATTTAGATCACTTTTCTAATTCAAATCTCATTTATTCAAAATTGTTTTATTATATTTTATAATCAATTAAAATTAGATCCTTCCTCCTATCTTAATGAGTATTTATAAGTCAGTAGCAGAATAAGCTATGGAACAAAAATGTTTGACAATCAATAATAATTATTATACCTTATTCACAAGACTAATTTTATTTAATGCATAAAAAAAATTAATATAGAAAGTTATACGCGTTTATGTAAATCGTGTAACAACCGGCCTGGTTTTGATGTATTTTGGTGAAGTAATAGACTTGACCCACATAACGACAGGCATGGCAGCAGATTTAAAGATATGGAAAATAATGAGAATAAAATATAAAGTTACATCATTAAGGGAGCAGGAAGTGAATACAAGGTCGGACAAAATATTTAGTATTGTATGAAAAAAATTAAAGAATTCATTTTAGTAAGTTGTTTATTTTTTGTCGTAAAACAAATAGCTTTTAAGTTTGTTCCTTAATGTTTATTCATTTAACCTTTATTAATCTTATAGGTATAGGTATAGCTATCTTTTAGACGATCATAATTATTCGTTTAAAACTATCAAACTTATATAACAGGAAGAGAGATGATAGAGATTCTCCGTCAAATACATCAAGAGAACTAGAGGAAATTTTTCTAAGAAAAAGTAAATAAATATATGTATGAAATGAGTGATATTCAAAATATTTGATGTAATGCGTTACTTTGAATAATATAGAAAAAAATTAACAAATTTTCAAATATATATAAATTGAATATAAAGAAGATGAAAATCCTTGCACAACCTTTTACGGATGGGTACAGATTTGGAGAAGTAGGCGATTTCGCTGAAAAAATGCTTTGTAATTTATTGCTACATACCTATGTTGTAACAAACATATAATTAAAGAGAAGATGCAGTGTATTAATTTAGTGACATTCGTAGGTTTCTTCGCGATCATTTTTACATACATAGAAGAAGGAAACAAGCAAGCAGCTCGTTTCCTACTAGACCCAGAACAGAATCTAAACTCATCATTTAGATGTTTGGTCTGGCCGGGAATCGAACCCGGTACCCACTGCATGTCAGACCGGTATGGTTGGCCACAGATGCATTAGGTAAGCGTTTTATTTTTCACATTGAATGGTGGAAATTAATTTAATTAAAAGACTGCAATAAATTATATAGGTAATACTGAAGTCGACGAGCGTTTAACGAGGGAAATACAAAGATTAATCGATGGCACAACATTTTTATTTATTTTCATGATAATTATACCAAAATTGAAGTTCTCTATGTTGTAGCTGCTATGCATGTAAGTAATGCTATGTAAGTGCTAATATTGTAGGGCAAAGAGTGCACGCTTAAACACGCGCCTGAAATTTAAGTACTAGCGATTTTTATACATCTAAAAACAAACTTATTTATATAAGGCGCTCCAACAATAACTTCTGCCATTGCAATTGTATAAAAATATGATCTGGTCGACGGTAATGTTTTTATAGAGTAAGTCTGTATGTTTGTTTGTATGTATGTCCATTTGTTTGGCACGCGCTACAGCCCAAACAGCTTGACGGATTGTGACAGATGACATATCATTCAAATCGCCATAGTTTGGAAACTGACATAAGCTATGATTTTTAAAAATGCCGGCTGCAAATAGGGGAAAAGGAGGGAGAGGGACGATTTTTCTATTATCACAACAATATGGATATCAAATGAAAGTTAGTAAATAGATCATTCTAAATATATATATTGTTAATATATATTGTAATACTTTTCCCTGTGTATTTTGACGAAAACTCATATTAAGCGTTAAATTAAATATATCATTACGAAAAAAAACGTGTTAAGCAGTCGGGTTTTTTTGTTTTAATTCTTTTAACAATGTTACTAGCTGTTTATTTTTATCCCAAAGCCGAATGAGCTCAGATAATAATTGGTCCAGTTTGCAAATTCTAATAAGACAGGATACCCATTCAACGATATTTTGTGTGTAAAAGAAATGTCATGTCTCATTTTTTTTGTTTGGGCCTACGAGGGGCACTTACAAATAGTCAGTTACAACATTCTTTTAAACTAAACTAGCACGTAAATATACATAATACATCAATATTACACCGGTGTATACGACTATTACAAAATTATTGAACGCCTTCCAAAATATATGTAGCAAAAACTCTATCCTAATTTTGTATCGTGGCATTTGAAATAACTTTTTGCTACTTTTTATTATACATTATTTACCTGTAAACGGAGTTTTAAGCGCTGCTGTATTCTGGTGTGACGGGTACTGTAACAGACATACTATCGTAATTACTGACTGATACTTATCGTAAAGCGTATGTATGTATGAAATACAATGATGAGCATGGCAATCTAAAGCAGGTAGTAAATTCATATGTACTTTAAAACAAATAATGTTACTTCTGCAATGATATTTATCTTTCCACGATATATTTAAAGCCTATTCAGGGCTATAATTCGTGTACTTAAAAGTATGCATTCAATACCTAAATAAAAATTGAATTTATGTCTTTTGATGACAGTAATACGAGCATAAGAATTATTATAGAATATTATCTAAATTTTAATTACTTTGCCCACAAATTTTATATTTATACAGATTTTTAAACTTATTATTAACACTTTACATCACAAAAGTTTATTAAACTTTACTCTCATGATATTCATCATGAGACTTAGTTTTTAAGGTCGTAATTTTATCAAATTAACGTAAAATCTAAGAACTGTTTATCTATGGAAATTAAAATGGCCGATGAAACAGATGAGCATCAACAACCAAGCACAGTATTTTTTAATAACCCACAGGTAAATTTATCAGACTATAGGTTGGCACACTCGTCCAAAACCCTTGCAATCACCCACACAATTCGTAAATTAGTATCAAAAATGACCATAAACAATAAAATGTAGCATTTTTCGAATACCATCACACGTACAGATAACTTTGTCAGATTGTAGGACGCACTCACCCAAAGCTCCTGCCCACACAATCCGCAAATATGTCTACCCAACAATAGCATTAAGATATTTGGAAGGGTTTGCTACTGAGTGCATAATCCCATTGTTGCGGTAATGTTGTTAGCTTAGGACGGCCGTGTCATTGATATCCTACTCAGACGATTTTTTGTTTATTTTGAGTTCGCTCCATGATACTTATCTTGTTAACTCGGATTAGTGTGGTATGGAATTTATTTTCGATACTTAAACCTAATGCTAGCCTGAACTATATCTTATTTCCTACTCTGTTCAAACACATTGGTAACAAGGAACAGTGGGACAAATCAGGAATAGAAGTAGGTACGTACTTCGTATTACCATACTCAAACTACAAAGCATCTCACTTAGATGGGTGACCACCGCTTACACCGCTTCCGTGTTTTGGATCTGAAGTTATTATTAACTAAGTAACCTGGACCAACAACGTTTGATTTCTTATGTTAAATATTGTATTTTTTTTTTTTTGTAAAATAGAATGGAGCTACGGCATACCGTCATAAGCACCGAAAGTGAGAGATTAGCGGCGGGATTATTAGATTAGCAGCGGGATTATAGCAGCATTAGATTATCAGCAGGATTTTAGCGGGCAGTGCCCGACAGGAGGACTACACTCAAAGGATTTGCGTTCCAATGAAAATCTTTGAGTCTTCTGCATAGCACTAAGGACAGCCAGCTAGTTTAAATGGGTAAAATAAGTAGGTACATTAGGTAACTTTCTAATCCCCCCCCACCCCCAACAACATAAGGAAATCAGTATTAGACTAGATCAAAGTTGGTAAATAATCTTCAGGCTCAAACACTTAAATTGCATAAACAGCATTGCAAAGATACCTCAGTTCAAATTCAACGCTAAAAGCATCAAAATACTAATGGAAACTGGGTCTTAGGACCTATTTATCATTTTATACCTGAGTTTATCATCCACCTTCAATTCGGATTGAGGTCCGGCCTTGAGACGAAACTTGTCAATATTATCTATAATTCCCAATGTTAAATCAGTAATCTTCCAATACCAGTCGTAAATTACACTAATTCAATCACAGAATGAACATTTGCGAGGATTATCCAATTAAGTAAAAGTACGTGCGCCAGTTATATTATCATATCACTAATGATGTTACGTCAAAGTGATGCGTACGTGAATAACACAATAAAAGTTTTCTTGTTATATTTTCTTTAGAAAATAAATGATAGTCAAAAAAAATGCTTTTGTAAGTAGCTAGAACTAGAAATATATCTTTTATCGTTTAAAAAGCGTGGAATGTTTTTAGAAATATTTTACAGTGACCTTACTTTTACTGATATATCAATGGCATATTTACAGTAATTGACTTCTAGCACCCTAGTTAAATATCAAAACATCTTTTGGACGGCATGTTTTCATTTTTTTTAACCAAAAGTCCAAATTTCACATGTCCAAGTTTCACATGGCTTATTTTAAAAATAGGTGACTTTCACACAAACCACGCATGCGTGGCCACAACCAGGCGACGTGACTATTAGCAAAACCCCTTGGGAGGATGCCTATGTTCAGCTCTGGAGCTCAAAGGGCTTACGGATGAAACTATGTTATGATCGGATGTCACTGGCAACTATAATCAAGCCTAAACTAATACTACACTGGGTCTACCAAGTGATAGAATCAAAGTAGTTTGACCGGGGAGGTATCACCGTCACACCTATTTCTAGCGTGAAGTAGCTCTTGCGTTTCGGTGAAAGGGTGTGGTTGCCGGCACAGTTCTATTCGAGGCAATCATCTTAGTCCTCGGGAGTATCAAAGCGTCTGTGATCGACTTCAGATCGACCACTTGTTTAGTATGAAGTTGACTTAGAAATTTATTTGTTTTAAATAAAAGGGATCTTTTATATAATCAATCACGCAGTTCTATCATGTTCATTGTCGTCTAATATTGATATCAAATTGCTTAAACGGCTTCCATTGATGACAACATAATCGTATGTCATGGAATCAGGACTTTTCAATAAATCTATGGCTTTGCGTTATCGTGTTATCAATTAGGTACATGAAAATCATTGCTATGTTATCTGTGTTGCGCTAATCCCTATACCATATCTGTGATTCCAATCTGAACTGTCAACTCTATCATAATGTATTAGCAATTAATCAATTTTCTATATATTTTGTAAAAATCTCTACAAGTGTTCCTTTAATCGCCACAAAACACGGTAATGATAATCTATTATCTTTTTTTGGGTGGAACGCTGTGACGATAATGGGCTGATTTTACAAAATCACAAATATGTTGCTGAGGAGTACTGTGTGCTTGGCAAAGAGATTAAATATCCTAGATATTAAGTACAGCATGATTTAAAGGTGGTAGAACCCTTTGTAACTCCGGCTATATTGTTTATTTTTTTTATAGTATGAGAATAGCAAACGAGCATGCAGCCCATCTGATGGTAAGTGGCTACTGCCGCCCATAGACATCTGTAATCAACCCTAGGTAAGATCAAAGGCTCACCTAAGGTTAGCCACAGATGCTTTGCTATCCCTGAGGTCTAAGATGGAATGCCTCGGAAAAGTATGTCTCTCTTCCACACCCTTCAGACCAGAACACAACAGCGCATAACACTGCTGTTATGAGGCCGAAATAGGTGTGGCGGTGGAGCTTCCGGAGTCAACCACAAAAAGTTCTACCACCTTCACTGTAAGTTGTGCTTTCTTGTAAGTGACAATTTTACTCTTGAACAATGCATAAATAGTATTATGCTTGTGTAATAGTACAATATATTGTGAAATATAACGACTATAAATTCGCTTGCAATGTCACATATGGTCGTAAGTAAAAGCAAAGGTCGTAAACTAAAAGCAATGTTCAAATATTCCCGCTTAACCTCTTGTGAAGAATAAAGCCTGTGCAACGTCTGCCTGTAAGCCTGTGTAACACAAGTAAGTTTAACGTCTCAGGGAATTTCTTTTAGTAACAAATAAATAAAAAAAATATTGAAAATATACTTAAAAAAATATACCTATATATTTCAATGTTAGATTATACCATACTTTTGGTGCATATAACAGGTTACATACATAGCAACCCTGTCATACAAAAATATGAAATCGGCCATTTTCTTACGGCGGCCATTTTAGATTATTGCATTGTCTTGTTTGCATTGTCAGGCAGTCGAGGGGC
>MOOZ01000067.1:273462-291842 GCA_002930495.1 Cecropterus lyciades | reverse complement strand
GGGAGGGGGGGAGGAACCACTCCCGTACAGAAACTCAATTCACCAAATCATTCACGTTATTAGGCATTCTTTAAATATTTAAATTCTTTTTTAGGCGCGGGTGATACCGCGGGGATCTGCTAGTATTATATATTATGGGTGGATCGATGGTAATTTCATTACTTCTACGAATGCCAGAAAGTGTATTCTATTGAAATACTAACAGAAGCTGTATATATAGTTACAGCTTGTATCTAAGAAGCTGTAACTACATATATTGTTAATTAATCACAGAAAATTTGGAATTTCATAGGTGTATCAGATAATTTAGGAAATTACATATAGTAAATAAGGCAGAACTAAGTATTTCATGTAGGTTGCAATTCTTTGATTATTTTAATTGTAGTTACATGTAAAATTAATGTGAGGGGTGGCTTTCTTCTGCCATCTTGAGAATAGTTCTTTTGTTCAATTTATCTCGTTTAAAGTATAATATAAAATGACTGCTTATAACATGGGTGGTATCTTTGTGGTTCGACTCCGGAAGCTCCACCGCCACACCTATCTCAACCTAATAAGAGCAGTGTTATGCATTGCTGTGTTCTGGCATGAAGGGTATGATAAAAGCTAACATATTGACATGGAGCTCTTCAAGGAGGTGCAAAAAGAGCTCTCCTTCAAAGCCGGCGATGCATTGGTGAAACCCCTGGTGTTGCAAATGTCCATAGGCGAGGTATGAGTATCAAAAATGAGATATAGGTACTAATTCGAGGCGCCTATAGGGGTAGGAACGCATGCTCAGGAGTAGCAACGCATCTGTGACTAACCACAGGTAAAACTCTGATTTTATCTGGGGTTGATAACAGATGTCCATGGGCGGCATTGGCCACTTACCATCAACTGGACTACATACTCATTTGATGTTTAAAATTGCTCGTTTGCAACTGTTACGGAAATAAAGAGGACAGAAAAATAAAAACCGATTAACTTTCTATAAAATACACTGACCACAACTTACTGGACTATTTTTACCTAGTCTTATTTTATTATGTAAATAAAATCAACGAATTAACATACGCAGTTTTAAACCTCTGAAAGACTAAAATTAAACTACATTTTAATCAAGTTCAAGACGTCCATATATCATAGTCATAAGCCGCTTTTCCCGCCATAGTTAATCTCTCCCTCTTTTTACACCAGTAGTTTTAAGTTGAATATATCACCAAAATCTTTTCTTCCAAGTGGGTTTTAAAGGTAATTGGTAGGTAGGTATTTTTTCATAGCGTTAAAAAAATAATAAATTAAATGCAGCCGCACACATGAATACGGTAAAGTAAAAAAAACAGTTTTGGTATAACTAATGCTAACGGTTCTTTATTAGCAGTTTTTAGCATTTTACTAAAGGAAAGTAAAAATTTATTACACAGTAATAACACAATTTAAAATCCACCTCCATAGAGAATGTCTTGGATAGAAGTTATAATTAAAAACAATAGGAAATACCTACTATTGAGATCGTATACTAAGGAGTAAGATATATACATAATTATAGTAGGATACATAAGATATGTATATGAGTAGAATACATTTCTGAGCCCGAACCATAAAAAAGAACGATTTTTTGCTTTCAGTTTCAGTTCATTGTTTTTAAGTAATCGGATTTTTGTTTTTATAATGATACTAATTTATTTAAAAGATTTTATGCGTTTATGTCAAAATAGTAACATAAAAGTATTCCAACAAATATGCTGTTGGAATGGTCTATGTACCTTCTATCTTTTTATTAATACCCGTATTGTAATGATAATAAAAAGTCGTCTTTTATCCGTCCTTTTTACCTACTTACAGGTGCTATATTTAAAAATTACATAGCCTGTGTCACTTTGCAAACAGAGACGATTCAAATGATATATCAAATGTAACGATCCATATGGGATGTCGCTCGTGCCAAAAAAATGGACGTACATATATACATAGGCTCGAAAAAATTACCCTCCTTCTTAAGCACTTGAGTAAAAAAATAGTATATTTTACGTAGTTACGTAGCTTTTAAAAACCGTTTCACGAAATAAATATAAAATGAACAATACATTTATTACATTAATTACAAATAAAAAAATAATCTTTGAGCTCAGCATCATTACGTAAACATAATCTCCCTCTCAATGAAAATCGTCAACAGCTAATTACTTCAAGCCTACCATGCTAGTTAAACAGGCCGTCAAATCAATTAGTTCACAGCTAATTGATCGCGCTCCGTCACGCGGTGACGGCTGACAACCGCCCGCTGTCAGTTTGACAGCTGTCAGATTTGACGGCCCAAGGTGGCGTGGTTCAAGGGTGATAGTTCCCTATTAAGGAGGTTGGTTAAACACATAGATGATGAAGGAATGCGTAATGATTTGTTATTATAAAACAGTTAATAAAATGTATAACCTTAATACACATATACCATAACATTTAAACGAGTGCTATTGTTCTTTTTATATTTCTAAGTCTTCATTTTTACACGAATATTTCCACTAAATTATAAATGGAGACCGTAATCTTGATCCTCCTACAACTTTTAAGTGTTTTAAATGATATAACGAAGTGGTTAGCTAAAGATAAGCATACAGACCTATCACACATAACCACTTTCCATAATTAAGAAACCATCTGAACTCATACAGCATCACTATCGGGCATCAAAGTCATGATTTATAAGTATCGGTCTCCCGCACCATTAATAATCTGTGTCGTCCTAAATAACCATAGACTAACGGGCTCGGCATTATCTGTGGGAAGCTGATTGTTTTAGAGGAATCAATAGACTAATATTTGTGGTTGTTATCATTCTGTGTACCGTTTATCGCTACAATGTATACTCGCGGCGTGGTGTAATAAAATTGTAAAAATGTATGGCCGTGGGAAGATGCGATGAAATAGCTTGATGGAGAGGTTAAGGGCATTTATTTTAACTAGGAAACGTTGTAACATTTCTATGAGTAGCCAAATTTTTGATATAGTCTAGTAATATAATGTAATTGCAATCTTTATTTAACTTGCTTAATTATTATTATTTTGCAAATGATGTTGGTCATTAGGCTCTATTATCCGGGCTTTACGCCAAACGGTAATTGAGAGAAAAAAGGAAGAATTAAGTGTAAATAGATAGAGATAGAGAGACAATAGAGAGAAATTTTCTAACAATCCTGCATGTATTTAAAATGACTGCTATTTGGATGGTGAGGAACGTAAGTGGATGGATCTGTAAAAGTTTTAGACCGGAGTATAGGAGCTTTAGGAATGATCCCGGTGGAAGAAATAACAATAGAGATAGTGTGTTTTGAATTCAATAAAGAGATCTGTATATTTGGTGAGTTTGTTAATGTAGGTGGACTGTAGATTGTTGTGTTGGGGATAGGTATATCAATTACGTAGACGCTTTTATTTTCCTTATCATATAGAGTTATATCGAGTCTATTGTAATGTACTGTTTATCTGTAATTATTGTGCGATCCCAATACAATTTAAGCTTCGGAGATTCCAAGATTACTTCAGGGGAATATTTATAATAATTGGTCTTTTCCGTAATTAACTTATATTTCAATGGTGAGTATTGGTGTATTATAGCTGCAGCCAGGTCGTGTCTATGCTTATAATCGGTTTGTACAATGCATCTGCAGCCTCCTGTAATATGCTGTAAAGTTTCACTAGCGCTATGGCAATGTCGGCAAAGATTATTATTATTATTAAACAAATATCAACCGATTGAGCGAAAATCGCATAGGTACACGTTTGCTCTAGATGACAACAAAAAGCAATTATTTTATGCACCGCACTATATGGGTATCCCATTATATGGGTATCAAATGAAAGAGTTACGGGAATAAAATACCAAAAGAAGATTTTAGAACATTAAAAATACTGTTTACTTCCTAAACGAGTAATATAGCTGTATATTTGTAATGTAACTATATTTTTTGTCTAAATATGTCACAACATAGACGGATTTGCTAAAAATAGTTTTTAGTTCTTTACGTCTTTAATGAAATAGTACTTAGTAAAAACATTTATTTAACCGCTGTTTAAACGCTAATTTGATAGTGTGTGGTAAAAAGATGTTTCAATTTCGAAATCCCTAAGAACATCATATAGACCTCAAACTCTTCGATTTCACTGTCACATTTTCTTTAGGACGATTGACAAATGTATATAAACACACATCCTACACTATTGTATATGTTTAACCAAAGTTACAAACCTAAGTTTAACAATCTCGCGGTCCGGCGCGGTCCCCCGAGCGCTATCCGTCTTGTTGCAACTCATCCTACACTGCGACCTATATTATTATATAGTACATGGTTATATTGTACTTGAAGCTAGGACAGGCACTTTATGATATAAGAAATTCTACTTTCTGCACTGTGATCAGATGTACCAAAATAGTCACAAAACAAAGAAGTTTTGCAGAAGTAGTTACACAGGAGATCCTGTAAGAAGGAAGTCTGGTATTGAATCTTCTTAGCCACTGGAAACGGAACGGGTAATCATAGTATGTGGTTTTTAAGTTCTTTAATGCCAATATTTTAACCCAATTGCATGAATCCTGGTCACAAGGAATTTGCATAACACAGATAGAACAGATCAATTCTGCGATAATATTAAACTAAAACAGTAAAAAAAAGAAACAAAGTATATGCAAAAAGGAATCGTCTAAAAATATGCAAAACGGATTGATCTAAAAAAATCGTCTGCACTTGATAATTTCAATATAATTTAAATTAATAATGTTACTTCTTTTTTATTATTAAATTGAAATAGCAAACAAGCATACTGTCCACCTGATGGTAAGTGGTTCTGCCGCCCATGGATATGTAAGCAACTTCATATAGAAAGGAAGTTCATCCGAAGTCGATCACGGATGCAGTAGTCCCTCACGAGGACGAAGATGGTTGCCTCATATATAGATGAGCCAGCATCGGCACCCCTCCACCGAAACGCAAGAACTGCTTCACGCTGAAAATAGGTGTAGCGGTGATACCTCCCCGTCGAACTACACTGGTTGTACCACCTGATAAACCAACCATGTTGTATTGTGTGTGGTATCATTTAAGATGTAACCCATATTTCAATAGATATCATTTGGAAATGTACATCGTACTTTAAATAATGTCGAATCCACAAGCATAAAGATCACGTTCATAATTTTTTAAACAGATATTTCTTATTATTTTTTCTTTGCATTATTTAAGTGTCATAATAAGACATCATGTGGTTTAATATATCATTTTACATTTATTAACACTTAATTTACGTATTTCACAGAGACATTTTAATACTTTTATAAAATAATGTAATATCACACGTATAAAAATAATTTCTCAGAATTCCCTAAATCACGTCCTTGTGTATGTAAGTGCAATCGTCCGTCGGTTCTGGGAGCATTCCGGATGTCCCCTGGGACTATCCGTCTTGTCCCGGTGACACACGCTTCACCCACTTACCTTAAAGTTATCAAAAATTCTTTATTTTAAATTCTCAGTCGCTCCCACATTTCTGTCTCTCTCTCACAATGACCAGGAATGTGACCAAAATGAAAACTAGCAATTTTCAAAATATCAGTGTAATACACGCGTACACTGGCCAATCAAGAATTTTTGTTTGGCCCCTAAACAGATATTGTCTATCTGATAAAAAAGTTCTTACAGAGGATACCGTCTTTTAGGTTTGGGAGAAGGTTAGGTCTTTTTTATTTCTGATGTTATGCCGTGTGTCTGACTATCTTAAGCAATTGAATTTAGACCTTGGGGGGGGGCTGCTTCTGAATTACCCAGTGGGCACATAGTATATTCTTATTTAACACGGATTTGAAAAACTCTTCTTTCGAAACGATTCTTTGAAAAACAATCAAAATAATATTATACTCCGTTTTAAGTAATTATTATATTAGTGCAACTCCATAAAAATCTTACATATCTATACATCTATACATATAAATAAAATTGAGGTGTCTATTTGTAATATCAAAATAACAGCTTTTTACGAAATGCATATGAAAATACTTATGATACTGGAAACAGAAAATGGATTACTATAATTTTTGTCTGTCTGTTTGTTTTGCCTAATCCCCGAAAATACTTGACCGATTTTGACGGGAACTTTCACTGGAAGATAGCTGATGTTATAAGGCGTAGGCTTAGAGTACTTTTATTTTAGAAAATGTAATTAGGGTTCCAGACAAAAAATAAAACCTAAGGAACAAGGAACGGTTGTATATAACTATGTCAAGTTACATTTTTTAAACGCGGGTATAACCGCGGGACTCAGCTAGTTAATAATATAAATCTCTTATATCTCTACCTATTAAAGGAACTTACTCTCTCGTTAAGTAATTAACAAGTTAGGAAAGTAAAAAATATGCGACTTACATACATTTAAGTCCGTTTTAAGAGGTATCTAGTTACAAAACGTAATATTTTTTCAACTCGGCTACCGTCTTTATTAGCTTTACATTAGACTCTACAATGTAGAGTCCATTACTTGAACACCATTAAGGAAAGCCCGTTTCCATCTCAGTTTCCAAACACATTAAGACCATACCGTATTATCTTACTCCCACTTAATGACCAGCGACGAAAAAAGTGAACATAAACGAAAGGCGACCTTTATCTCCGCGTTGGCAACCAGACAACGAGAATGACAGCCGATGTCTTCATACCAGCACAAAAACAATGCCCTATCATTTTACATTATTAAAATTGGACGCACTATACGAAAGTCCACCCTAACTTTGAAATGTAGAGTGGAGTTTCGATTGGAGGTGTATAAGAATCTTGAACATTTAATCCACGGAAAGAACGTTTGAAAACGTCTCTTGTACATTCGGTTACAACATTCAAATTTCTTTGTCGTGGGTAGAACATGCGTTAGCTCCAAAAGGCAGTATAAAGGACTTGAAGAGTCAATCTAATTTAAATGTTAAGATGTAAAATGTGGGGTTTATCTTCGTTCTTACGTACAATTGAAAGGGTTATTAGTCATTATTGAATAAGCATATCATATTGTTGTGACGCGTCATTTGATTAATAATGGAGTGAGCGTGTTCAGTGAGTTTTTTCGAAATGTTGATGTAGGTGACGCGTAACGCTTTTAGCCGGGTTTGTTTTGTATTTTTTATCGGTTAATAACCGATTTATTTTGTATTGGATACGTTGGGCATGTGAGGCTTGTCAATTTTTGAGCATTGTCTCAGCGGTGACAAGAGTTCCACGCTCTCCAATTGAAGGGCGATGTGAAAAGAAAAAATAATGAGAAAAAATTTGATTTGAGAAGCAATATAACACAAATGATTTTGACTATTTCGTGTTAAATGAATTGAATAAATAAGTGCGCATCTTTCTATGGTTTCTGAACTTAATATGTGACAGATTTCTAAAGTTGAGCAACGTCGCGCGCAGTCAGCAATTATATGAGAGTCCACTTATGACTACATTTTATGCACTTTTTCCTGCTTCGAGAGGTTTTGATAATATTTATACGATAAATTCGAACAAAGTGGTGAAGTAATCTCCAGACCTTTAAATAGAGAAAAACCATGCCCTATAAAGTGACTTAAAAATGTTGTAGCCGATGTAAAAATACTAAAATATATCTATCAAAAACAACACCAACTAGAAAGGAAAATAAAACTAGTCTTAGATACTTTATACAATATACTGTCCCACGTGTGGCAATCTGTCTTTCCACAAAACCGTGAACTATATATATATATTTGAAGTTTCTATAGCAACTCTCTGTAAGGTAGCATAGAATTTGTACGTATTTAAAATTTTTTTATCAGATCAATATACACAGGGCTAATCAACACAACTTGTCAATTCACCAAACGACTGACAACTGAGCAAAAGAATATACAAAAAATATTCAAATTTCCTATCTACCAAAACTTAAGTTATTACAAGAACGTATAAAAACATTAAATTATTTTTCACCAAATCAAACTGTAGACAGCTTTTTGTATATATCACAAGAGTTAATTAGACGGAAATCGCATGACATTATTTGAAAGTAAATAATAAAATAGAACGAGAATAGTTAAGTGTATAAAGATCTTATCAGGGTACAATCAGTCATCTCTATCGCACAAGAAAACTGGTGTAAGTTTTAATCTTTTTGTGATTTATTTTATGATAATGAATAGGTAGGTGTAAACATGAACCAGAAGTTTCATTTGTGCTTGATGTCTTTATTTAATTTAATTTATTTATAAAGTTTGTTGTAGTTCATGCAAATTCGCCTGGCGATTTTGAATTACTGTTTTTAGTAAAAGATTTTTTTAGTAGCCAGGGAGAATGTATTACATATATTTATTCCATTGCCTCTTTAGTAGGAAATTAGTTATTCTGATGCGTTTCCACTCTTGAGGACTAAGCTTAGACGCCTATTACATACATGTATCCAAGAGGCTCGTGTGAGCCATTACATAGGCTGATATTCATAGATGTGATTTATCAGGAATTTTAGAATTTTGCTTTTAGTCTTATATGTCCCGTGGTAGCATCATCGCAAGCAAAACTACATAAACTATTTAATCGGGATTTTGATTCCTAATACGGTATGAAAAAAAATAAAGTGTAAATAAAATAACTTGCGAATCAATTTATTACAAATATTCTCGTGTTCTCGTGTGAGGTTTGATTTGCACCCACGTCATTTGTTGATCTATTAATATAAATGTTTATATATATAATTTTTAACCTTTTCATAGAATAGATAGTTTTTAATGTAAAAAAGATTGAATAAATATATTACAATACTCTTTATCGTGGTAAATGACGGAAGCGAACGGAGCTGCGGAAAAAAAATAAACTTATGAGTCACTGACAAAAGAAAAAAAAATAAAATAATAATAAACCAGTTTGTCTTTTAAACAATCGGAAGTCGCTATTTTCAAAGAAAAAGTTTTAGTAAGAGAACCTCCTTATAAAGACGTATTCTTTTTCTAATTATAAAAAAAGAACCCTATGCATATTTATCGTATGTTTTATAAAGCAAAGTGTAGAGTATAAAAGTATAAAAATCGATTAAATGTAAGTTGGACTCGGGCACCCAACTATAAGAAGTAAAATTGCTAAACACATAACACAAACATATATAGTAGCGCGGATACCTACACGAATCCGCCTCTCACTCCTTTGGCTATATATCCCTACAGAACGTACTTTATTCAGTGGTCTGCCAATAAAACGAACATTTAAACAGTTTTCCTACATGAATGTCACTGAGTACTCACAACCAGACGACACCATACTGGCGACAGTCGTGTATCACCTGTGCCGCCCTTATTCCGTACGAATAAGTGTTGTGTTTGTTTATTGTATGGTGGATGTGTGAGGGAAATTTTAATGAGGTTGGACGTGTTAATACTCCAGACGAGATAACGCTCTGGATATAACAGATGATTGAGCTAGGGAAGGGCGGACTTGATATAATAATAAGTTCGATGGAATTATTCAAGTAAGTAACACGCTAAAACACCGTAAACACAATAAGAGTAAGACACTCAGTCGCTTAATGGCAGAAAAAGTGAAAGACCAACTTTATTGAGTGTAAGACCAATTTTAAGGTAACTAATAAATAATATAGCTAATGTCGATGACCAATCAACATTAGCAATATTAGCTTATGAACAAATAAAGCGATTTGATTTAATTTAAAGAGCTAATTGACAAAAGCGTGGGGATCCTGGGAGTTGACATCTCGAGTAACGTGCAGTTTTGGGGTCATTTGGATGTCAAAGCCAAGTTGGCATTTAAGAAGTTGGGCGTCCTGAACAGAACCAAGTAGTACTTTACTGCGGGGCAACTCCTTCTGCTTTACAAGGCACAAGTGAGACCCCACATGGAGTACTGCTCGCATCTCTGGGCTGGAGCGCCACAATACCAACTTAACCCACTTGACTCTGTACAGAAGCGCGCGATCCGAATCGTCAAACACCCAAGTATTACCGACCGGTTAGAACATTTGTGTCTACGGAGGGAGATAGGCTCCCTCTGCGTGTTCTACCGGCTTTACAATGGTGATTATTCCCAAGAACTTTTTAACCTGGTGCCCAAGTCACCTTGTCTCCACCACCACTCGCCGAAGGATGAAGTTCCATCCACATCAACTGGACTCGTGGCGTCCTCCACGGTTCGGTTTGCACGTTCGTTTTTACCACGGACGTGTAAGATGAACTTCCTCCTGAGGTATTCCCGGAGCGCTATGACATGGGGCTCTTCAAAAAAGATGTGAAGAGAGCTCTCCTTCAATGACTCCGTCGGTGACTACTTTCCATCAGGTAGCCCATCTGCCTTATCGTTAGGTTTAGGTATAAAAAAAGCTCTCCTTCAAAGTGATGCTGGCGGCTTTAGTGTTGCAAAAATCCAATTTCTGCCTATCAAGCTCGACATCTGCTTTATCGCTAGTTTTAGTTATACAAAATCTATACTAATATTATAAAGCTGAAGAGTTTGTTTGTTTGTTTGAACGCGCTAGTCTCAGGAACTACTGGTCCGATTTGAAAAAATCTTTTGATGTTAGATAGCCCATTTATCGAGGAAGGCTATAGGCTATATATCATCATGCTAAGACCAACAGGAGCGGAGCACCAACGAAGAATGTTTCAAAATCGAGGTTTTTTTTGTAATGAGAGCTTCCGCTGCATGCGCTGCGTAAACGGTTAAAGTTTCGTAAAAAATATGTATGACAGAATTGATCCCCTTTAAAAGTTCTAAAAAAAAGTCAGCGACAGGAGATTATTAAAGGTATAAAATTTCGGTTAACGTAACGTGGCATACGTTACGTTTCTTTTAAACGCGGGTGAAACCGCGGGCTCAGCTAGTAATACTATAAAGCTATCAACTTTGTAAGTGTTAGCTATTATGTCTCATCCCTAACTTGTTTAGTTATGTAAATACGTTTTTATTTACTTCTCTTATGGCCTTCAGATCTCAGTGAAAATGAGATATTTGTATTTATATTTTAAATACACATCTAAGATGCTACAAAGAGATTAAATATTAATTTTAATGTACCTACCTAAATTTGTTTTAATAAGGTACATTAACGCAGGTTGTACGAACTTAGGTATAAAAGGAGTTTAAACTTAGTCGTTAGGTAGCAATGCACCCGTTAGATAGCATAAGAAAGACTTTTAACAATTTTTAATAATTAAAAATTAAAATTAAGTACTAAATTTAAAGGCATTGAAATGAACAGCTACTTTAGAAAGGATAATTTATTTTCATTTGCCCTTTTCGTCAACCTTAGCAATCTGTGTGGCTTTAAACATTCATTTATCATCCACTCGCCGATAAAATCTATCGACACTTGGCAGCCCTAGCGTGTAGCGTGTATTCAATTAAGTTGTCGACTAAAGGACGCTGTCTCTTTCCCTCCACACACAAATATATATAGTTGTCTCCCTCTACCTCGCAACGGAAGCACTCGTTATGATCAAATGATCAATGATAGGGGTTAGTACAGTGAAGGGTTATTATTGTTGTGTTTTTTTCAACAGCGTTGAAATTGTTTAAGCTGTCCCCGTGACATGGAGGTATGCATTGAAATAAAATGAATTAATAATATTTGCTACTTATTGTGTAGATAATAAGTACATTGTTTCGCAAATACATAAAACTAACTGTATAGATAGTACTTTCGTATTCTTGCAAGTGCTCGGTACCTACTGTTTAAACTGCTTTCAATTATCTTCTTACTTTTAATTTTCCTTTCATTATTTTTACCCGACTTTTTTACTCATAAACATTGATATATAAACATTGATATATATATGATATAGTCTTAAAATATGTTTATGTAATAACAATTAGTTTTAAATATTGATTAACGTATTTAAACATAAAGCTTTTGATTTAAAGTTATACTAGGCTGAAATATAAAAGAATGAGTAGAGTTGACGAGTATGACTTACAGAAAAGTTATCTAATTATATTTACCACAAAGTTGAGAAAATATACAAATGGGAGAGCAAGTATAGTCACGAAGGAAGTGTCTCTTCTACACTTATTTCTAGCATAAAGCAATATAATTTCGAGGGAATGGTGTTGATGCCGGCTAACTTACTTACTTGAAGTTAGTCTCAGTAAACGCAACTGTAATCTACTTCAATTAGAACGTCTGTTCTATATGTCGTTACAATTGTCTATGAGAAACAGTAACCACTTACCAGCAAATAGGCATGCAGTGTACCCGTTTTTACCTTTTTTATTATATTGAAGAAGCAAACGAACACGCAGTCCACCTGATACTAAGTGGCTTCTGTTACCCGTGGACACCTTGCATCAACCCCAGATAAGATCAGAACCTTACCTGAGATTGGCACTGATCTATTGCTAATCCTGAAGATCAAGTTAGAACGCCTCGGATGAGTAATTCTCCCTTCCCTTCGGATAACCAAAATCTACCCTTCGGACCAAAACATAGTAGCGCTTAACACTGCTGTTATTAAGTAGAAGTAACCTCTACTACAAAAGGTATATTCTTGTTTGCTAACGCTAAAAACGCGTTTTAGAGTTAGCAAACAAAAATGTACCTACTGTTGAAAGGAATTGACCGTCAAGGTACTGGTATGTACTGGCGCCCATAAACATATGTAATGATTCAAAAGAATTGTGAGTCCTGCCTGCAGTCACCTATCTCTTAACACCCTCGAGGACTTATAAAAAATTCGCTTCATCACGCACTTTGAACAACCAGACATAAGACACCAATACCATCGTTTAAAACTCCTTGCTATCAATAATAATGAATTTAAATTTCATTGATATGCAACACACACTATAACTATTCTTCTGCAATGTTAAATAAATTATAAACTACGAATATTATACCTACTTACCACTTCCAAATATCTTTTGGGATTTTCCTCCTTTCAGTTTTTTCTCTACCTCTGTTACTCAGCAGATTCGATTTTCATAATATAAAGCGACTTTAAGTAAAATAAGAACTCTTTCATTAACACAGTTTTTGCGACTGCGTCAGAAGGAAGGTAGTGCTGGTATGTATGTCCATTTCTTTGGCACGCTCTACACCCGTAACGGCTTGAAAGATTTTAACATACATATGTTGACGCTTCGTCTCAATTGCGAGAGCGAAATAGAGCGCCTCCGAAATGATAAAGAGGGGAAGGGGAATAAGGAGGGGGATAGTTTTTATTGCAACAATGTGGAAGTAAAATGAAATGTTATAAAAATACCATTACAAAAATATTTATGTATATACTTTAGGTATAGGATCTACATATTATCTACTGTTTTGACGCAAACTCATAAAAAGTATCCAATTAAATAAATAATTATAAAAGCATCAAAAAACCCGAATGTTTAAACTAAAAAAGGATAATAACTATATACGAGTATAACTTATAAATATATAATTTATATTTTAATTTATGTATTTCATTATTCTAGTGCTTGTTTTTATAATAGTCGGGTTTTCTGTTTTTATATAATTTTATTTAATCCTATTTTTAATTGCATACCTACAATAGGAGTCGCGCGTCACTTTTTATTAAAATAAATTACATTAGAATATGTACCTATATAAAAGCGAGTGAGAGTGAGAGTTAGGAAAATACATATTATAAATGTCAAGAAATACTTGCAATTGTTCATTTTCACGTTTATTTGTTTATAGAATGGAAGTAGCAAACGAGCATGCAGCCCACCTGATGGTAAGAGGCTACTGCCGCCCATGGACGTCTGTAATCAACCCCAGGTAAGATCAAAGTTTCACCTAAGGTTAGCCACAGATGCGTTGCTACCCCTGAGGACTAAGATGGAATTCCTCGAAAAAGTATGTAAACAACAATGTATGCAACAGTACATAACACTGCTGTTATTATGCAGAAATACATAGATGTGGCGGTGGTGCTTCCGGAATCGAACCACAAAGAGTTCTACCACCTTCAAACGTATTCGTTAAGCTCTACATCTCACGAATATATAAGTTAGATAATGTACTCGTACATTATCTATGTTCATTGTATAAAACATCTATTATTCTTATAAATCACATTCGAACTTTGTCTTTAGTGAAGCTTATATTGCTCAAATCCATCCATCAACCCTTTAAGGTCTATTGCTGTTCATAAGCCACCCCTAATGTGAGTATAACATTCTTTATAGAAACAAGAATGAACGAATCCACAAATGTTTAAAACGATATTAATATAAACGCTTAAGCATAAACGCTTTCTACACTCATAGCCCTACAGTAGGATTTTGTGCCTGTGTCGTGGGTGCCATGGACACACAAAGACGAATACACAATCAGCCAGACCCAGAACAGATACCTAAACTCATAATTCAGGTGTCAGTCTTGCCGGCGAACCCGGGACCCACTACCTGTCAGACTAGTATGGTGACCGCTCCACCACCTGGGTCGTCAAAAATATTATATGTTAATTTTAACTTTATGTCTTATGGTTTATCTAATGGTGCAATTTTAAATTTCAAACATGCAGTTCACTTGATGGTAAGTGGCTTATGCCGCTCATAGACATCCGAGGCAACTTCATGTAAAACAGTTCTATCTCGTCAACCACGTATACGGTGCTACACCCGAAGAGTATGATGGTCGCCTCATACATAAGTGAGCCGGCAACCACACTCTACCGCCGAATCGCAAGAACTGAACCACCTTTAAATCTATAAACCGACTATATAGTTTATGGAATTTCGTTCGCGGTCTTGAATATCACGGTACATACAAAAGAAAGAAGCAAAATTGTGATATTCCTGCCTTTCGAACAACAAAGAACACAGTTGCTGTGTAACGTCTCATACCCTTTGCAGTTTGAATGCGGCGGCTTTTCGTTTAATTTAACGTTTCAAGCGTCAGCGTTGAGCTAATTTTACCAAATTTCGCTAAAATTTGAAAAAAACTTTTATCACTTTATCATTTATTTAGAGGCGACCTTATTGGTAAACAGCGATTTTTTCAGACAGTCTGTAGCTCCTACAGAACGCATGGACCGATTTTAAGTGACTTTAATCTGCTTGGAAAGTGGCTTGCTCGAAGATATTTTGGCTATAAGTAAAAAGTAATGATAAGCTCTTTTATTTGCAGTCAGGGTTTTAAATACCTATTTAATTTACATCTTACTTAATTTAAGTTTTCTTGTTAATTTAACTTATCGGAATTGCAAAGACAATCAATGTAGACATTGGTAATTAAGATATATCTAATAGTAAGTAGATATCTATATATTTATCTATCTGTATATACAGATACATACCTACTTATGCGTTAGCTAATGTTTAGGTACGTACGAGTGTTAAGCATATTTTGTGACGTTTTTAATGAATATCAGGTATGCAATCTTAATTAAAACAGCAATAAGTAGTGTCTGAAGATCAAAAATGGATAGGTTACCTATATGTGGCAATGATGTCACCGCAACGGAACTACGAAATGGTTTAGGTACTTACCACCATTTGTAATAGAATTATAAGGTGGTAGACCGGGGAGGTACCATCGCCTCAGCTATTTCTAGCGTAAAGCAGTTCTTGTGTCTCTGTGAAAGGGTATTGTTGCTGACTCACTTTATTTTCGACGACCATCTTCGTGCTCGTCAGCGATGCATCTATGATTGACTTCAGATGGAAATTGCTTGCAGATGTCCTACCATCAGGTAGACTGCATGTTAGTTTGTTAGTTCAATCTTACAAAAAATCTTTCCTGTTCCCATTTTCACATGACCGACGTTGTATACTATTGGGACTAGGGGCCGGGTCTTCTCTGCGCTTTTCATAGGGGTTTTATGCCAAAAGTCACCGCGCCTGGCATGCGATTGTTATCCAGTATATATTATGTTATCTACGGTAAATAGGTAATAAAAACTGCTGCCCATGGAAAATGGACGTCTGCTACTTATAGCGGTGCCTTTGTTAAGGGCTAAAACGGTAGCTTCATGGTTGTCGACTGATATGTAATTCAGCCGAACAACACAAACTTCCAAAGAATATGCCTAAAAGATTCTGACAGATTATCAATTCAACTATTATTAATATTACAATTTGTTACACAAATTGTCAGAGTAGGACGGGTAGAAAACATAAAAGTAGAGTAGGTAACTTCTTTAGAAAATTACTGTACAATTCAATATGAAACCTTGTACTGTACTAACGCTTACTTAAAAGGCCCTATACCAGAGGGTCGAAAGATACGTAGGTATATAACTATTTCAAAGGGCATCACTCAATAAAAACTCTGAAAGGAGAGCGATAATAATAGAATCTTACATAGCAGCTGCATTAACAAAAACGAAAAAATGTCCGCACCTTCGCATCGATTTACGTCACGGGATAAATTGAAGCCTTCCAGTATTTCCAGTGAGCGGACTGCCGGACCATTCGCAGCCACCGGCCGAATAAAAAAACATCAGCAACCACCATCCAGCCTCCCAGATTCGCAACTATTATCTCAGAACGACCAATCCAACATGGAGAGTTAATACTCGTAGCCCCATTGGTCGACACGCACCCTAAAGCTCCGCCCATCGCAACAAATCCCGCCCACCGGCTACGAAAAGTTTCCAAAACGTTACCTGACAGACAAGCGCAGGCCGTCCGCGTAGATGTCGTAATCGTACACCGTGACCGTGGACCTCGTCTTTCCATTAAAATCACGTTCTTATCCGCTTATAACCTTGCATCACCAGATAACACCGTCTCCGTTTCGGGCGCGTCGAGTCGCGCGCTAGACAAGGACGGACGATAGTAGAGCGAGGTGCGGCTAAGAAAAATTGTATCGTATGCGTGAGCGCGATCAGTGTCCGACTCACCTGACGCGCGGGCGGTCGATCGGCTACGGGCGCCGCTCTACGCCGTAGTGATGTGTGAGTGAACTGCCGGACAGTGACCAAACATGATGACTATGGACGTCGGAATGTACAACAACCAACAGAGCGGGTACAGCGCGGAGTACTACCAGCAGGGCGCGGCGTACCAGCCGCCGTACGAGGGCTACCACGAGGGATACTACGACCCGACACACTACTATGAGCCGGTGAGCCAGGAGACCGCGCCGGTCATCAGCACAGACACGGGCTTGTGCTACACGAACCTGGACTATGGCGAGCTGCAGCAGTACCCGATACACGCGCTACCGTCCCATCCAGACGCGTTCAAACACAGAGAGGAACTACCGAGGCACGATGACATGCATATGCACGAGCATAAGATCGACAACCACTACCTGGAGACGAAGTACAATATGCACTTCGTGGACGAGGGCTCCATGCAGTACAGTCACACCAGCTCACCGCTCCCTTGTCCAGAGTTCGATCCCTACGCGCCAAAGGAGGAATTTGGGATGCGGGAGTACCCTCGGGATGGGGAGCTGCATCTGGGTCACCAGCCCCATGCCTCCCACGCTGTACCAACGTATAAGTGGATGCAGGTCAAGAGAAACGTCCCCAAACCAGCTGGTAAGTACAGTATCGCTGATAAATATTCATATACACAACATTTTCAAATTAATCGTGTTATCTTGTGTTTTTTTTATTTTAGTTAGGTATGTAATTAAGTTTGTATGTTACATACAATTAATCTTGGAATACAATAAAAATATATTTTAATTAAGTAATTTATAAGAAAACTTTAATCCACTCTACCTAAAGTAATTACTAAGAAAAATAAACGAACTCAAATGTACCTAACTTCTTAAATAAATGACCTATCCGATTTTAGTATTCATACTGTGGAATCAAGTACCTATATATTTTATATACAATGATATACCTAGGACATATAATGGAATTGATTAAGATCTCTAGACGTAGATACCTATCTTAAATTCTAAACAGAATCCATTAAAATTTTTAATTTCAAATAAACATGTACGTATTATGCTAAATAATATTAACATAAACCAAATTACTGATTCCAATTATGCCGTAATTTACACATTATATTATATTATTATTAGATTATAACACGTGAGAAGAAGTAAAGTTAGAAATATATGTATTCGTATGAAAAATAATCATATAAATTAAAAATAGAAATTTTACTAATAGCCTAGTTTGAAATTTAACCCCAATATTGGGGGTCCGTAATCAAATCTTAGGCATACATCTTAGATTTTTCAAATGTTATATACCAATCCCAAATTAATTATCGCTTGCATTAATAATTAAGGAAAACGTCTCGAAGAAACCCACGCGCCTGAGAGTTCTTTATAGAAATGGTCAAGTTAGAGTCTAACACGCACACTGAGAGTTCCATACCGTCATAATTTTTTTTTTTTAAACGCTTTCCACACGCATAGCCCCACAGTAGGATTTTCTCCTGTGTCGTGGGTGCCATGGACACACAAAGACGAATACACAAACACCCAGACCCAGAACA
>MOOZ01000067.1:210543-230191 GCA_002930495.1 Cecropterus lyciades | reverse complement strand
TTATTAAAATGGAAATAATATAAGGTTCCCGTGGGATAATTATGGTTCTGTTTATGACATGCTCGGGTCGGAAAGATTTTTTGCGCGACTACCACAGTGGTAGATATAGATAATAAAAAATATAGATATAGATAATAAAATTCTGAAATAGTAGGACCTTTCATGTCGAGTTTCGACTTATTTATGGGCATCGTTTTAAGAAGCCTTCTAAGCGGGGGAGGGGGGGCACCCCTCCCGTACAGAAACTCAATTAACCAAATTATTCACGTTATTAGGCATTCTTTAAGCGCGGGTGAAACCGCGGGGATCTGCTTGTATATAATAAGATTACTGAGCAGAGACATACTATGATATATTTAACCTTCAACTCCTCCACCCTGCTGATGCAAGGTCACTTCGAACCTAGACCACAGAAGTTGGCCATTTGGTGCTTACGTATATGCAGTAAAGTTACTATGCCGAGATATAAAATGAAAATTTTGACCTTCAACTCTTCAAACCATGATGTTGCAAGGTACTGCAAAATATGTTGAGCGCCGACTTCGGGACTATGTACTGTGTATACATACACAACAATTATGTAATATCAACATATTTTGTTAGATTACAACGACAAATCTACGTTTTACAAGCATATGAGCGCCGACTTCTGGATTATGTACTATGTACTGTGTATGTAAGGAACCAACATGTATTTAAATTATTTTTTTACTTTTCTGTGGTATAGAAGTCGTTTTCTATTTTTCTAGTTTTCTATTTTTTAAGTTTTCTAGAAGAGTATGGTCGCCAGCTCACTTTCATTTGAGGCGATCATCTAAGACCTCGGGAGTAGCAACGCATAATGTCATTCAAATTTAACCCTTGTTCTATATGAAGTTGCTAACAGATGTCCATGGATAGCAGTGGCCAGTTTCCATCAAGTATGCATTCCGCATATGATACAAAAAACTTACGGATTATAAAGTTAAAACAAAGTCCTCTTAGCTAAAGAGTCATTTTATAATGGTTCATTCGATGCGATGGAAAAAATCCTATGTTTGCACAGCGCCATGACAGCAGAAGGTCGCGGAACATCGCTAATCCATTACGTACCACAAATGTTTGTTGAGCAACTTGCGCCCGATTTTGGATTTAGATTTTTATAATTTATCTAGTGGGAGCTCTGAAGTGGTTTGAATTTTGACAGATTTTTTTGCGTTCCCCGTATTTAAAAAAAAATGAAGTAGTAGAAATAAAATTAAAAAAATATATGCGACGAATAAATAACCTCTATACTTTGGGAAGGCAATTTAAACAAATGGTGAATTAACGGTGTAACATCGTGAGAAGACTTAAGTATTCATACTTTTGAATTTTTTACAAAGATTTGATAACCGTTATATGTATAACACATAGGTATAGTGCGATGGAAATAAAAGGCACCTAGTTTGAAATTTGCATTTTGTGCAAAATAACAAAATTCAGATTAATTTTTTGGGGTATTCTAAAGCGGGGAGTTATAAAGGGATGTAACATCTATGTTTGTCCGTTTCTAACACAAAATCGTCACTTTTTAATTCGCTTGGCAATAAACTACGTTATTGGGAATATTTTCAAGTATATAACTCCCCTCTCACTGAATTCACCTCAATCAGTCAACCCCGTCCAAGACTAACGGTAATACCTACTGACTAACTTAAACTTTGTTAATGAAGTAAGTGTTTCCTGCGCTAAATATTTAGGTATATAATAATCTTATTTCTGTATATTATGAGGATGTATAATAGCATATTATACATCTTCATGAAGAAATGAAGATATAGTATATATTTTCATTTCTTCGTCTATGTCAATGATATTTGAAATGCCTTAGACACACCTATGTACATAATATTATACTCGTATGTATGTGAACATTGTATAAAACCACATATAATACGTGAGAACAGCGATATGATTATAACCAATGTATGTAGTAGCACACCAAAAAACCGAAGACAATGCCTCGTTCAACATTGTAGACTTTTGAAAGCCATGATAGAATCCGTGAAAGTGGCGAATCAGTACTTATATCAACCATATTGAATTATACGATACATACATATCGTATTTACCACTTAGTATCACTCGAAAGCAATTATGTGACTATTATGCGACTAATGGGTGTAACGTAACTGTAAAACTGAAGTAGCAAACGATCATGCAGTGGACCTGATGACAAGTGGTCACTATCACCCATGGACAAAATCAACTTCGTGCACAATAGGGGTTTTTAACCTGAAGTAAATTACAGATGCGTTGCTACCCCTGAGGACTAAGATGGTCATACCGTTTCATGCTAGATAGGTGTGGCGGTGGTACCTCCCCGGTCGAACCATACACGTACCTTGCCTTTTAATTTTATGTGTATCTTGTGCATATTATATGTATTTGTATGTATATGCTATATTAATAAACAAAATGTAATGAGCCTAAATATTTTATCATAAAATCCTAGACTTTACGCCTTATCTAGTCGCTTATAATAAACTTCACTTTTCAATATATATTGTTTCTAGATACGTCGTTTCATCTTAAGGAGCTTTTATTTAAAGGAATATTTTTTGCTGTATCATAAGCAAAGTTTTGTCCGAGAATCGTTTAAGGCTGTTTGAGGCAAGTAATAGGAGGCCGGTAACATCAATAATCCATTACGCGAATCGCTAATATTTGTAGAGTCAATGCTTTTCCGTCAGGTTTTTGGTTTTGGTTTCTCCTGCGTTGCTAGCGGGGTTACACAATTATAGTACAATATTGAAAAGTTTGTATTCTGTGGGCAGAAATTTACATTATATACAAATAAAAAATAAGTTAATGTTTATGAAGCAATTTTATAATTTTAGTCTTGTTATTATATTTTTCTGTAAGCACCCTCGAAGTCCCCAGACTTTAATCATGGTTTGTTACGACTCCCGTGACTCTGAGAATATCTTTCAAATACATCGTATACTTACCAATTCGCATAAAGATAAAGCAAGAAACTAAAAATAACGAATTAAAGAAAAATGTTACTGAGGTAACTCGCTCTTTGGTTATTAACATCAATGTTTAAGATTTTTATATTGACAGACTTTTTAAAAACAACATGCATTGTTTTTACAAAATATATCCACTGAAGAATTGACATAGTTTAATATACGGTTAATCGCATGAATCTACTTTGGCAATCGAAATTACGAATATTACCAAATATACAAACAATTAAGAGGCGAATGTGGATAGCTTTTAACTTCGCAAAATGTTAAACAGACGCATTAACCCCTTATTTACTCGCCGATGCGGGTGGCAATCCATAACGCAACATCGGCAACTGAACATAATTCAATCAATTCAATTGTTGTACACGACTAACCGTGTACCGCCACGTCAACGCCCTACGCACTCAGAAAAAAATAACATTCGAATTTCAAACACCATCGGACCTCTGACAGTTAAATGACAGCTAGGGGAGCGGGAAGCGACGCGATTGGTCGAAAATTGGACAATACGGCAGATGCGTTCACAATATTTTTTTCATTGCTTGCACGGCCATGTTTGCTCAAATTCTTTAACCGAAAAATGGGTGTACATAATAAAAAATTCATATGAAGGCAGCTGACGTTTCAATTTGCCATGGATACGAATGACAGGACGATTGTATCGTACATAATAAAATGCGTTAATTTAAATAAGAAGCAGAGGCGTTTGGAATTATTTTCGATGGTATCTGGTAGTAATGATGTATTGCTACCAATTCCTCGGTTGAAATTATCGGAAGTTGATACGTACACTTTATTAATTGATTTAGCAACTATATGTAGGTATGTCTGTTTCAGACTTATCGTTATAAATGAAGCAAGGTGTTTGTTATTTCAATAAATGAATTTGATGAATTGAGATTCATTTGCAGTAACCGATACTCCATTATGAATGTATAATTTGGAAAACTGTACATAAAATGTAGGTTCTCAACCGACGAAGAAGTATACTTATGATTATAATTGCATCACTAAAGATGAATTAAAACTATTTACCGTATAACATAACTTTTCCTAAGTTAAGAAAGAAAACCAATTAAATTAAATAAAAAAAAAAAAAACTTAAATTAAATATGGCAAAATTAATATTGGCCGCATTAATTTAAATTCTAGCAGTAATTTAATAGGACATTTTGTAAATTTTTATCATAAATACAAAATATAACATAATATTAAAGTTAATAATAGATTATATTACAAATGAAGCTTTCAATTGACACTTATGCAGTAAATACTAACATTACATTAAAGTATCCCTTATTGACATATCCCCAAAAGACAAATATAGACCTTCAAAGGATGTTTCTCTTTCCACAAATTGACGCATCAAGAACTCAGGTGTAAACAATGTCTATAGGTGGCGTTTTTTCAGGTGACCAATCTTTACGTACATTTATGGGGGTCTAGTCAAAACTCATCGCATATCACGTTTTTTTTTTTTCAAAAAACCGTACAAAGTTGCAAGGAAACTGGATTAAATTTAAGAAACAGGAGAGAAACCCTCCTAATTTTTAGCAATCCCACGTGCAATTAATAAGTGACAAATCTCACTATATCTCAAAAAGGGGAGGAGAAGGCGTAAATTTTTTTTAACGAAAAATAGAAACCAACCTCTATAACACAAAAAATCAAAAAATAATTTAAATATATATTACTTTCTTACATACACCGTACATAGTACATAGTCCTGAAGTTCAGCACAAGGAACAAAAAGAAATGTCAAAATCGGTTCATCCAGTTGAAGGTAGGTTTGTAGGTTTTGGAAGTCGGTTAAAAATCGCAAAAATCACCTACTGTACCAAATGGACGCCGCCTAAGTTCAGTTGAAAAATAAGTTTAGTTATAAGTAAATTTCTATTAGTAAGTAGTTCGGTATCAGTGATATTGCGCGGGAGCCGGCGGATTACGGGATTACCGCATATTGGCGACGCTTGTTTGCGCTGCTTTCCAATTTTGGGCGGCCCCTTATCGAGTCTCGAGTATTGTTTTATTAAAACGAGAAACAATGACGTGGATACTTCAACATGTATAAGTTAATATATATGTTTGTAGTTACCGGCTAACTTACATACGAGGCGGTTTTAATCCTCGGAAGTAGTAACATGCCAAATAGAACCCCTGTTTTATAAGAAGATGCCTATGGGTGGCAGTGATAGAAACTCATAAATAGCAATCGTCCTTGCGATCCACATACGGGCAATATACTACCGCCCATGGATGTCAGACATTATTCATAAAATCACATCATCTTGGTGAAGTTTCCATGTAGAACATGGGAACCCAATCATAGATTGCAACTCCTAGTGCTTAAAATTATCGCGTTAAATTTATGTCAGCAGTTTTATGCGCCGCTGTGTTCTGGTCTGAAGGATGTGGTAAGGGAGACATACTTTTCCGAGGCATTCCACCTTAGTCCTCAGGGGTAGCAACGCATCTGTGACCAACCTTAGGTGAGACTTTAATGTTACCTAGGGTTGATTACAGAGGTCCATGGGCGGCAGTAGCCGCTTACCATCAGGTGGGCTGCAGGCCCGTTTGCTACTTCCGTAGTATAAAACAAAAAACCATATTGGTTGAACCTTTTATATATTGTTTTATATGTAGGTACGTCATTCTTAACCCTAACCTTAACCTCTACGTGTAATCTTTATTCCTTTTTAATATAGAAGTAGCAAATTAGTATATACTGAACCTGGTGGTAAGTGTAATAAACCCTCATATTAGAGTCATATCAAGGTCGCAGATCCGTTGTTAATCCTAAGGAGTTGGAAAACCTCATGACAAATATGTTCATGGACAGTTACCACTCCATGGCCCCTTATCACACCAAACTATAATACGGTAGCGTTTAAAACTGCTGTTATAAGGCAAAAATGCTACCTACCACTTACAGTCCCAATTATTTTATCCGCGTATCATTTTCCGGCAGAATTTTTGCATCGCCTCACCATAATTCGCCCTAAGTAAATACACACATTTTTTCCGTTCGGTGATCCGTCACGGCCTGTCGCGGGCGCATAATGCACGGACCGACAGAATTATTAATATTTTACTCTCGGATTAGGTACTCCACTCCCGAACCTTTGTGTAGGGATAATCTGCGCGTGGGAGGAAGTACGTGATAAGTAATGGCGAGCTATCAGACCGCCTTGAAGCATCTGCCCAAAACTTATTGTAAAATAATTATCTATAATAATAACAAGTTGGTTGTCGTGTCGTACGTTTTTATGAGTGTACCTTCCGCGTATCGCATAGTATATCGTTGTTTTGTTATAACAATGTAGATTTATAGCAATATTTTACTGCGATACGTAAAGTGTAAAGCGGCTGTAAGGTGATTTTCTCATATAAAATGCATCAGCCTAGCCAGACGACCCGCGTGGCTGAGCGGTCACCATACCGGTCTGACACGCAGTGGGTCCCGGCTTCGATCCCCGGCCAGACAGACATCTGAATGATGAGTTTACATTTCTGTTCTGGATCTGGGTGTTTGTGTATTCGTCTTTGTGTGTCCATGGCACCCACGACACAGGGGAAAATCCTACTGTGGGGCTATGAGTGTAGAAAGCGTTTATGTTTATCAGCCTAGTTTGGTATTAATATGAACATTTTACCCTATTGAGCCAATTTAGGACTTACAATATCTTCAGTATTAATTGCTTTTATATTACTTCCTTCCTTCCAGTAAGGTAGAAACACTTATATAAGCAGGCATAGGAACTTAAGCAGCTAATACACAAGAGACATTTCATGTCGACGGCAGTCAGTGACTGTCGTTGCCTATCGTCAGCGACTGATGACTGTCCATGGACGCTGATATGAAATGTAGCTTGTGCATTAATGCACGTAATCCTCAGGGATATAACGCGTTATTGGCCAACCTCAGGTGGGATTCCCAGACTCAGAGTAGGATCCCAATTCTATTTTTATAATTATTCATATACGAGTGGTATATGAATAATTATACTTACGTTGCCATGATATGCAGAAGGATATGTATTCGACACAATAGAGTAGGTATTTATATCACGAATTTCAACTTGTGTCTTACAATTGTTTGTTTTTGAACTTATCTTTGTATTATCTATAACCACTAATATAACGGGGGCGATTTTAGGGAGACCAGTCACCCGCCCCCCTTAGTATCGGCGAGAAAATTAAAAATTGTCAAAAGAATGACTTTTTGTCATATTGTTCATATTTCGGACTTTCTCCCCTTCCTTCTCACCGTATGAGAAAAAAAATCAATGATTAGCCGATTTTTTTTTTCGCCGTATCTCTAATGTTTGACCCCCCCTTTACAAAACTAGCTACGCCCATGTCTAAAACACCAAGAAATAAGCACTAGTGCTGCTTATATAAACATTAAACCATTATTAATTTCAGGTGTGTCAGCTACTTGATCTATAGTTTCGTTCATTAAAGGAAATAAAATACAAACTACTATTGTCTGTTATAATATTTCATTGAAGTAACTAAGCGTGAATTTGTTTTTAGATATATCAAAGATACTGAAGACTGCAATAAAGAGTAGCAAATACAAGCTATAATAGAGAATTCTAGGCAAATGTTTACCCAATCTTTTCTTTTCCATCTAAGCAATAAAAAAGTGGCTAGTTGGGGAGATAGGATCTTGCATATGATGGTAAATAATGTGTTAATTATAATAAATTAATGAGAAAAACCAACCAGTTCGCGATTGCATCTTTACGCTACAGATTGGAGCTACTATGTTAACACATTTCTGTTGCGCGGAAATATTTCAAAGTTTTAGATGATGTTTAACAATTATTCCAATTTTTAGCTACCTAATGGTAAGTTACAAGTTTTTCTACGTTTAAATAATTAATTATTTTGAAATGATGGAGTAACCATTATTTATATACTTAATCATCTGTATTTAAAGCTTAAGTTATTATTTTGAGAGCAAAATTATAAAGAGAATTTCTTTTGCTTTTGAATATTTTAATATGTATAGAATTCATAATTAACATGAAGATTGTTTATTTAGAATTAGTAGATTCAACCAGAATTTTACGTATATTACTTCATATATTCGTACGTACTACAAACGCAAAACAAGCAAACAATGGTTTTCCAATAAGTAATATTAGTGATTATTGTGATATAAGGCTGTACTTTTACATCAATGTAATGATTATATTTAATTTAAACAAAGTTTTAAAGATATTTAAATTCGATGTACCTACTTAAATTATTTTTCTTTTATATGTATCACTTTATGTAAATATACAAACTCGCTTCGCTCTTGCGGTACTGTCATCCATATGTGTTATAGTTATTATTATTTATATATTTTTTTTCATTTAATAAATCAAAAATATATATTGACATTAATATACTACGAACGAAAAAAGTTATTCTTACACATAATGAAAATCAAAGTTCCACGTATCCGAGAATTGAACGTACCTATTTGTGAAAAAACAGCTTGAGTAACTGAGAGTACAGAGAATATAATAATATAATTAATAATAGAAATGTCTATCTATTTGTCTGTGTGTTTGAAATCGTATCAAACCAAAACCACTTAAAGAAGAATTATATTTATAATATAAATCTTATAGTGACATTTAGTCTTTATATCATTAAAATCAATCAACTATTTGAAAACTGATTTAATTTTTAAATTATGTTACATTTTTAAAGCGGGTTAACTAGGAATCGCAACTTGTGTGTAATAATTATAATATAATAATTATTTTTAAATCAAAAGAAGCATATAATTCGGGTTGAACTTACATCAATCTTTTGGCAGGAGATGTGGGTACAATAAATAGAATCGTCGACCCTCAGAGGCGCCCCTCGGAGGGTACAGTACAAGGGGAGGATCTTTTCAAATGTTTGTTCGGCAAATTTGCGTAACCGCGCAATTTTAGACATCAACGCGTTCCCGTAGCGCTACATTGACTCTACACAGATTGAAAATCCGCGTGATAGAGACCTTCTAAGCTTGGAATTTTTTAGTGTTTGCAGCCTGCCTGTTACAGTTATGCCTGTGTCAAGATTCTTTTTATAAGATTGTAGTAGCAAACGAGCATGCAGCCCAATTGGTCACCACTGCCCATGGTTGTTACATTTGTTAACAACTTCATAGAACAAGAGTTCTATCTGAAGTCATATAGATGAATAGATGTGTTGCTACCCTCGAGGACTGAGATGGTCGCTCTCATATGAAAGTAAGCTGGCAACCATACCCTTACAAAACGCAATGACTGCTTCACGCTAGAAGATCTTGTGACCATGGTACCTTCGCGATCGAATCGTAATCGTTTTGCCACTGCAAAAATATACAAACATCGAAAGTCTTTATATCCCGTTTTGTTGTCTGCTTTTCATTTGCGAATCTTAGTATAGGGCAGTAGAAAATCATATTCTTTTATTCTCTATTTATGAAATTTGAGTTGACGACGACCCGAGTGATTGTATAGTTCTGGATCCAATCCTCGATAAAACAAAAATTTAAATGATGATTTCAGATTCAGATTTAGTTTGGGTTTATGTGTTTACGTACTATAAACATACGTAAAATCTATGTGGTTTGATCCAGAAGCACCACCGCCACACTTATTTCTACCTAATTACAGCAGTTTGCATTGCTGTTTTCTATTTTGAAGGGTGTGGTAAGGGCAATACTAGTCCTCAGGGGTAGCGACGCATCTGTGGCTAACCTCAGGTAAGACTCTGATCTTATCAGGAGTTGATTACAGACGTTCATGAGTGGCAGTGGCCACTTACCATCGGATAAACTGTACGCTAATTTGCTACCTCCATATTATAAAAAAGAACGCTTACTAAACTTTATTTTAAAGTAACTCGAACTCTACGACTTCACACTACACAGTCCGTCCTCCCTTCCCGTCCCGTCACTTTCCACGATTGAATGATTCCCAAAGGATATGTACCTACGGGAACTTATTCCTGTTACTCTTATATTCACTATTTTTTTTTACGTATTACAGAAATATTATATTAAAAAATGTTTTGCTGTGTAGAAGTAGTCGGTATGAGGATTAAAGGTTCGACCTCGTAGTTCGACTCACGTAACCCGCCAATATAACTATTTCTGCTTCATTACAGCAATGCTTAACGTTAGTACACAGAAATAAAGTAAATGAGAACGTTATTGTATTCGACTTTAAACGTTGTAGTAGGTAGTTAAGATGGTATCAATGCGGTATTCCACCTTAGGTAGCAGGGTATCACATGCGTTATCCATTGTTCTCATATTCGGTTGATGAGATATCAGTGTCCGGCAGTGGCCACTACATTACAAGAGTAGCATGCTTATTTGCTACACCTATAGGTATGTTTACAGTATACTTTAAAACGTATAGAAAATGACCCCTCATGACTCTTTTTGGAGTTTGGAGTATGATAAAAATATAAGATGAATAATTGAAACTTATTTAAATTTAATTTTATTGCGCCTGTTTAGACAGTCGTACTTAAGGAGTAAACTCCAGTAGTGCGTCAGAGCTGACACACATTTTTTTATTTTATTTTATGGATATGCCTACCTTAACCTATTTTTAAATTAAATTTAATCAAAATAGAATTAGTGGTTTAAGTGTGGAGACAAAGCAATGAGACTAACGTTCTCATCATAAGTATGGATTAGCAAATGACCCCTGACAGATGGCGGATCACAGCTGAGCAATTAGAGACGACAGCGGACTGCAAGCATCTGAGATGGACAGAAGGGTTGAGATAGTCTCTTACGAACAATATTGTTTATTGCTTGCATTGCAGCTTTGATTGCATTCTCGATTCTTTAATCTTCACGACTTTAATAAATGTTATAAATAGGTATAGGTAAGTTTTGGTTTCTAAAAATTTAATTTATTTGAAATTACGCACAGAGATACACATATTAAATTGCTCATATTTTGTATTTTTACTTGCTGCGTCATATGATGTTATGCTGTTTGGTTAGTTATGACACTTGTTATACATAATTGGAATTCGGAATGTATTTGTTTGGAAATAAAACTTACAAACCTTATTTTTACAGTCATTGCTTGACAGTTAATATCAAGTAAAAAATAAAGTGTCCATATATTTTTTGTGTATTTTTTGTACAGATGCACCAACGCTAGCAAAGTCACATTATTCATAAATAATTTGATTTAATTTGAAGATGTGTTCATTACATTAAAATGTTTAAATATTTCGTTATTTTCCCTTTCATTTACTATTGTAATAGTTACTGCTGAAGTTTTTACAGCTCAAATTGTACAATGAAACGTGACATCGAAATAGCCTAGAACACAAATCGCAAATCATACGCTCACTTGGCTTTAAAAGCAAAAGCGCTAATAATTACAAAGCACCGTCTAACGAGATAAGCGACGCGACCACAATCCCTGTTTACTATTCCACAACAATAATAAACGTCAAAACTTCACATTTGCTGAAGAGGCAGGTTAGTGCACGGCGGGGTGCCCGCTATAAGCCAATATTGAAATATCTTTTACCCATCGCTTCTCTCGAATTAGAAAAAATTGACACCTGTCACAAATGGACGCTTCGTTGCTCCCACGGACATTTCTTTGTGCATTTAAATAGCAACGAGACATGCAAACAAACCTGTTTCCGCAAACACGCGTATTTAAATCTTTTCACTCGAATTCTATATGATTGTTTGTTTTGAATCCGTGTAAGATTATACCATGATACAAAATAAACCATAAAAAGAGGAATTCAACAAGAAAATATGAAAAAAAACAACAGTGTTACATTTAGGCCTACCGTTGGTATTCCTATACACAATTGTTATATCGATCACAAGTAAAATAAACAGTTTAGTTAACGATAGTGCATTTAGTCGGTATCGATTTATGTACTAGTTTTCTATCTTGCTGAGTCTGTGAATAGTCGTGAATCGATTGTTTAATCGAATCAATACACATTAAACTGTCGATAACTGTACATCTATTTATCTGAACGTGATGAATGTAGTTTTTTTATTTTTTAGATGAGCAACTATCTAATTAGTCTTATTTAAATATATTTACAAACACTTTAACGTACAGCTAAGCAGTTTTTCAACTGAAATCCGTATGGCTAGGATTTATGTGATAAATAATTTTATAACTTGCTATAAAAGAAGAATGAAGCTTGTTCCTTTGACATAAGTTTCATTTCAAATATTAATCATTTAGTCCTTAATTAATAGGTCAGTAGACCGACATAGCGTAATTTTAATTGTTACTATTTTTTATCTCCTGTCTAGTTGACATGCAAAACTGAATTACAATTTTGTTTATTATGACATTGTGTCTTACTTTTAAGAACTTTATAATATCTTTCTTTTTTGTTAGATTTATGAAGCGAATAAACATGCAATCCATCTGATGAGTAGAGATCACTGCCGCCTATGGGCAACTGCAAGCAACTTTATATAGAGCAGAGGTTCTATATCATTTGCAGTTACTCCCAAAATCTAACATGATCGCCTCATATGAAAGTAACGCAACCACAGCCCTCCACTGAAACGCAATAACAGCTTCACGCTAGAAGCCCAATTGATCCATCCTAATTCTACCTTGATTTTTTTTTACTTTCACCAACTATAGCATTTTATAAAACTACACTATCTACATATTAAAGTCTAACATTCGTTATTCCTGTAGATAACATATTTCTGTTTTCTTGTTGCAGCTCCGAAGTTGATGATCCCGCCGGCGGAGTTCGTCAGCCAGGGCGTCCTGGGCAGTCCCCAGGACGGTCTCCGCACGCCGACCGGCAGCCAGATGCTGGCCAACCCGCTGCTCAACCTGAACAACACTGGCCGCACCAACTTCACCAACAAGCAGCTCACTGAACTCGAGAAAGAATTCCATTTCAACAAGTACCTTACGAGAGCGAGAAGGATAGAGATAGCCTCCGCCCTTCAACTCAACGAGACTCAGGTGAAAATCTGGTTCCAAAACCGGCGGATGAAGCAAAAGAAGCGGATCAAAGAAGGCCTGATCGTGGCCCCGGATGTTCCCTCTACCGTGACCCACGCGCCGGTCGGCTCCAGCGAGAACAGCCGGGAGTCGAGCTAAGCGTGTGATAAAGACGTTTCTCAGTGCTCAACCTTGTCTATTGCGAGTAACGTTAGCTACTGTTTGCAATCAGATTTCTGGTGATTGGAGTGTCTGATATTGGACTTAGTCTTCACGGTGAACGGGTTATGCCATGTGCCAATATTATATTTATAGAAGTTTCTCTCTTAAGCTGAAATTGGAATAATAATAGACATTCGTAAATTTAAAACATTTTTCAAAACTTGCAAACATCTGAGCTGAAATTATATTAAAATCATATAATTTTGACAAATGGTATATCCCAAGCAATGTAATAACATGAACTTCATTATAACATTGTAACGTAAAGTCCAGTTATTTTGTAAATGTGTACAATTTGTAAACGCCGAATATACAATCTTGATTTAAATTTTAGTATTTTTAGTCACCGTGTCCATTATTCATTTTATAGTTATCATTTGCTCTTCATGTTTAGATTGTTATTTATCATATAATATTTTATTAGATAACTACATACATACGGCTTATTTTGTAAACTGTCATTTAAAATGTTTGACTTCAAATGAGTGTTAAATAAAGTTGTGTTTTAGATGCTACAAACAATTTACACCCGTAAAATCAATACGTGGCAGGTACTCCCTGAAAAGCGATCTACTCTTCCATGAAAACCTTAAAAAATATTTAAGTTATTCCTAATTAATTCTATTAATTTCAAAAGGGAATTATTCCCTTATTGTTTTAAGGGTTAAATAATGTTAATGTTTGCTTCTCGTGTAAGGTACTACTTCTATTAAATTTATAAGTATGAATACAACAACACAGAACTCATAGATTTACCTTGTATAAAAATCTAATATTATAGAGCGGAGGAGGATTTTTTTTTTAACGCGCTAATCTCTGGTAGTATTACATATTATACTAATATGAAAAAAGAAGATGGCCGCGAACTAATAAAGATAAGTTTTAAGACGCTAAGCCGAAACCGTAAAAACATTTAAATAAAAAATAAATAAATAATTATACTAATATGAAATATTCGTACAATATGTTATCTATTACCTTCTTTAATATAGATAGAACAGTTTTTACAAACCAAAAAAAACGTCAAACACATGCTGCTTAAACATTTAACAAAATATTTTGTTCGTCATTCCATTATGTCACACTGTATCTTATGTCTTATTCTAACCATTTTTTAAAGTTAAGATTGTGTTATTCGGCTAGTAGTGAATCGCATAGAATGAGATTAATTAGCCTTAAGTTACGACTTTTAAAACTACTTGGAATTTGAAGTGATGCGAAAATGTTTATAATAAGGTAATAACTTACTTTTATGTTCAGCTCAAACAGGTAAACATAACACAATTTGAAAAGATAATAAGAAATATATCTTACATCTCTGTTTAAATTAAAACTTGTATCTTTTTTTATTACAAAAAATTGCATCGCTACAGATTTTTCAAGTTTTAACAATATTTTGATTAGACGTTTAGATAATCTGTTCCGCATTACAATTGTAACGGCAGAATAAAGCGTTGTATTTTGTTTTGATTATTTTTATTTTTTTTACGAATACAACATTCGTTTAGGCGGTAACTTTTACATCATTTAATATAATATTTTTTACAATATAATTTAAAACCAAAGCTCATTTTTCGATTAATTTATTAAGTGGTAGAATATACATTGTAGTGTAATTATACTGTACAGGTGTCGTGTTATACATAACTGATTATGTATATACCATTTGCGATATGAGAAGGAGCGTGTGTACATTTTTTTTTATCTTAAGTACTTCTTATCAATAAATTAATTATATCTATTTTCAAATGGAACTTTCATTGCTTTTATTCCTAACATTGTCGTCTATGGTAACTAATGAACGAAAATCAGTACGAAGTATTGTTCTGTGTTACCTTACACAGAACAATACTTCGTACTTCGGTCGGGAACGAAAATGTAAGGTGCAATAAATATTGCAACGTATGGGCGTAAACGTAAGCGGCGATCAATTTGATGAAACGTAATAATTTGTACTGAGGGCATTAGAACAAGGGTTCAATCTGAAGTCGATCACAGACGCGTTGCTATTCTTGAGGACTGAGATTGTCAACTTATATATTATTAACCCGACCTTCCATTCAAACGAAAAAAATATTTAGAAATAGGTGTGACGGTGGTGCCTCTCCGATCGAACAATATTAATCCTAGCGTCTAGCAAAACTCCTACATTAAAAATGCTGGAAAATTTTATGCGTCTGAGTCTTATATACTATTAGGAATTGGTTAATAGTAGATCATGGACATGTATCCCGGTTTATATTAATTACTAAAAATTATGGGTTATCTAAAATAACCATAAAAAGAGGCTACGGATACATTAAATGCACTACACATAAACATACCTAAGCAGCTTTAAACATCGTTACGTACGTACCAAACGATAGATGCTATGCATATACAAAAAACATTTTTGTTGTCAAATAGAAATAGTAAACGAGCATGCATTCAGTCATCAACGCTTCCCGACATCTATGATCAACGCTAAATAATATCAGCGTGTTACCTTATATTAAGCATAGATGCATTGCTACCCATGAGTCCGAATTTGGAACTCCTCAAACAAGTAGATATGTCTCCATACCGTAACTCAGCTCAGAACACGACAGCATTGTACACACCTATTATTATCAAAAAATACGTGTGGTTTCTTCGACCTTAAATTCATCATCAACATCCCTCTACCAGATACGAGTATCTCCTTTGAACTGGGAGCCTAGTGCGTGCGTACTTCACCACGGTGCTTCACTGCGGATTAGTGATAAATGACACTGTTTAGTGACCAATGTTATGTAGAAAATGTGAGCGTACCTAAACAGTGGGAAAATGACTAGAGATCTTTGGACATGTGTAAGCAGCTTCATATAGAACAAGTGTTCTATCTAAAGTCGATCACAGATGCGTTGATACTCCCGAGGACTAGGATGATCCTAGATATGATTACCTAAATATGATTTACCGAAAAATGGATTTGTTATGGGTTACCTATCTAGGAGACGGTAGAATTGCTCTGAAGAGTTAAATTGTGGCAGCATCACTGTTACACGTATTTCTGCATTATAATCATAGTTCAGTAGGTACTACTGTTTTATTTGTTTATTTTATTTAAAGATGTAGAAATCTTATTAAGATATAGGTACGAATGTAGTTTAAATGACAACTTAAAAGTGGTAACGTCAATATTTTGAATAAAAATCAGAAATTACATTTTTTTTAATTATTACTATGGCAGTTTGAACATATACAAAGACAAGAAATTAAATTACCACTACCAAGTACCTACTCGTACAGGTGAGTACCTACAACAGTGAGTGTTTGGTGAGATTACAAGGTAATAGATTATAAAACCACAGAAGACGAATAATATAGACGAATTTTAATCTGAGACACGCTACATCAGCCATCCAAAATATTAAAAGAACTTCATTATAACAACTTCCGCTCTGCTAAGAGTGTAACGACAAAGAAGGATATTTTAACGATTGAAATGATATTACAATTTTTAAATAGTATCAAAATAAGAAAAAATACTGCTATACCAACACTTCTCCTCTCCTAAGGTCCCGTCAAAATCTCCATTTATAAAGTAGAATTACGTTTACATTTTATATACCTAACATATTCGCATAATAATAATTGTAATATATTTAAGTCTAAGTGGTAATACATGAAATACTGAAAAAAAATGTCTATCTATATTAAATTCATGTTATAAAGTCAAACTTTATTGAAATCTGTTCAATTACATGACAAGTAACGCCATCTATTGAAGGTTACACAAAATATTTCTTGGTCGTAATATAGTATGTATGAAGTAGCTTTGCAAGTAATCATTGGACACCACGATAGATGTCACTACTACACCACTTCACGTTCAGACTGGGGTTTTCGAAAAAAATGCCAAAGAATAAGGAAATATCAAATTAATCATTAACAAAAGCATCAAACCAACAAATTTTTATTTTATGTTAGTATTTAATGTAGTTAAAGTGGTATACGGGTGGTAGAACCAGTGTAGTGCGACCGGGGAAGTACCACCGCCACACCTATTTCTAGCGTGAAACAGTTATTGCGTTTCGTTGGAAGGGTGCGTTTGCCGACTCACTTATGTACGAGGCGACCATCTCAGTCCTCTGGAGCAGCAAAGCATCTATGATCGACTTCAGATAGAACCCCTGTTCTGTATGAAGTTGCTTTCAGATGTCCGTGGACGGCACTTACTGCTATTTGAATCTGATAAATAAAAAAAGTGATTAAAAATGTTAAACTTAATAAAATAAAATTACGAAATAATAAAATGTAGGTACAAATACATATAAGGCTTTAGGCATTAAATTCAAGTTAATTATTATTGTATTTTTAGGAATCCGAAGTGAAATAAGATAAAAAATAACCTTTATTGACATCAAACAGTATGATCATTTCTTAGCTTCCGAAACAGCAAAATTGTAAATATCGACGATTTATCATTACAACGTACGATATGCCTATAAAATTGCCAATCAAGTTAACTAGTAGGTAACATTGATAAAATATTAATACGAAAAACCCGACTGCTTAAAAAGATTTTTTGTTCATAATTAATAATAGTTATGTATTTAGTTTAACGTTTTATATGAGTTTTCGTCAAAATTATCAAGTAAAAGTATTAAAATATACATATATATTTTTAAAATGGTCTATATACCAGCTTTTATTTGATATCCATATTGTCGTGATCGAAAAAAATTGCCCCCCATCCCTTTTATCCTTTTTTTATTCTACCAGCAGGCGCCATTTTTTTAAATTATATAGCCTATGGCACTCTCCAAACTGAGACGATTCTAATGATACCTATGTAAAACGTCACAATTTTGTATAACAGAACAAATTTAGATATAAGTGGTAAATACCATGTATCTTTATATTGTATGATCAATTATGATTTAAAAGTATTTTTAACTTTTTAGAGTGGCTTGAGTCATCTCACGGAGCCTTGTTTTTGTTTCCAAAGGGGTAACCTTCGAAAAGTTACCCGGGGTCGTAGGAGCGACGCTGTGTTTTGTGGGATTTGTTCCTGGTGGCCTTCGTCGGCGCTGAGAAAAGGACTCCGCGATCTCTAACCGAACGTAACCGGAATCATCGGAGCGCATTGCCTCATCGGGCTCCACCCAGGTGGAACCACCACACCGTCTGATCTTTACGACAGTATGCGAACATACCGCCGTCCTTTCCGGGGTCGCTTGTCTGGGCGGTTCAAGCTCCCACTCTTGCCGCCCACAACCCCGGAAGCCCCTTTGAGTCGCCTCTTACGACAGGCAGGGAATACCGTAGCCCTATTCGTATCCCGGATCTACAGGAACAAAACTACGATGCCACAGAGCCTACGACATATTTCCTTAAACCGTAACCCGGCGTAATTTATTAAAAACAAATATCGGATTGGCATTAAAAAGAATTTAAATAGTTTAGATACACGGAAAATCGCCGCAAAATATCGATTTCATATATAGGGACCCTCCTTTTTATGTTTAATATTTGTTGTTATCGAAGCTTTCGACATACTCTAAAAAAATCAAGTGTTTATCTATTATGATTCACGAGATAGAGCCCTTAAGCGGACACTTAATAATAAAGTCTCTTTTACTCTTTGGGTATGGAACAAAACAGTTAACACTAAAGTAGTGAATATCTAGTGGTTCAAAATCTCAAAAAGGTGTGTTAACTACTATAGAATACCCTTGCCCAGCAGTGAGACAATAATAGATTGACAAAACTTTACATGTAAATAAAATACTTTTCCATAAAAAAGAGATGTAAAATCATTCAGTTGGGTCACAGAAAACAATTATGACAACAGACTATAATAATTATCATACTTGGAAACTAATTCTCGACCATGTCAAGTTCAAGGTGAAGACGTATATTAAGGTGCGATCGTTTTTACTCGTTTACATCCGTGATAAAAACAACCTTCGAATATAATACTTTATAATATTAGACCCGTATTAACCATTATTATTATGTTGCCATTAATGAAAAAATGCGATGGATAAAATGTTGGTGTTTCAGTACAGAATCTACCCGAGTGATAAGTATGATGATAAATAATGCGTGTTGTTCAAGTGAAACATCTTCATTCAAGAGGGAGAAAGCGATTGAGATCGATTGAGAGGGAGTGAGAATGGGCTAACGTAGCATGAAGCACATAGCCATAGAGCGAGAGTAGGGAGCAAGCGAGTGAGAAAAATCAAGAGAGAGTGTGAGATAGAACAATCGTCACATAGCGCACATAGCCATGGAGCGAGAGGGAGTAGAGAGCGAGTAAGAGGGAGCGAGAGAGAAAGGCAGGTCGAGAAAGAATGCACATGCGATTGGTTGATGTAGTAAAACTTTAGATGTTTCACTTCAGACATGTGTACTTTGCTTAATTATAATAATAATATGAATATTAAATAAAAGTTTATAGTAAAATTCTTACTATTTACTGGGACAAAAATATGTAAGACCCCCCCCCCC
>MOOZ01000067.1:189084-201116 GCA_002930495.1 Cecropterus lyciades | reverse complement strand
ATTCAGATGTCTGTCTGGCCGGGGATCGAACCCGGGACCCACTGTGTGTCAGACCGGTATGGTGACCGCTCAGCCACGCGGGTCGTCAAATTAATAATGAGGCATTACAATTAATGTGAATGTACTACGTTCCCTACGTTTATTTACATTGCAATATTTACAGGTGTCCTGAATTCTGTGGAATGTTATATGAGCGCCGATTTAAAAAACGGCAGTATTAATTTTGGTACCTGGCATTCAATGATACACAGGTAGGTAAGGTCATATTAATATGTTTATTTTATTAAAGTTATGATAAAACTTCGTCGGAATCTACTGACGTAGATCCAACACCGCATATAGGTCCATCATTTTAATATCATAGATAGATCAAATAATGTAGCGAATTATGTTGCTTGTACAATTTCATAATAATTAAATAGTTTAGGTAATCGACATAGATTTGTATTTTTCGTGCTCCTTATTTACATACTGTTTTTTATAAATCGACCAAGTTTAAAAACTAATTTTGGTCGATCACTATTGGTCCAGTCACGTAAGCAAAAGTAAGTCAACTTCGGATGTTTTTTTTTAAATGTAGCCCCCACCGCCTTGGTGATACATGGTGTATTTTAATTAAGTACCTTCGCAGAATCTTATTTTTTGCACGTAACGCCGCTTTTCGGTTGAGTAATCGCGCGTTTGCCGAAAAATAAATACACGTGATATATTACTACACGCCCCTCTCCCCTTGTGATATTTCGTGATTTTTATAGAGTCCTACCCCCCCCNNNCCCCCCCCCCCCTTCATTTTGATGTTCTAAAAGTTGTAACAAAAGTCTCATAAAATCTTGTGTCTGCGTGATTAAGGTCAAAGGTCACAAACATCAGATTTTCGCGATTATCTCAGTTTCTATAACTCCAACATAGATAGATTAAAACTTTAAAAAAGGTTCTTAATATTATAACAATCATGATTTTTTGTATCTTACAGCATTTCACATTTGTTAGGATTACGAAGATTGCGAAAGAAAATATACCCAACACCACTTCCTACATTTACTCCCGTATTGAGACACAGGTATGTACCTATTTACAATCGACCTACAATATCTTATTTAGAAACTAATATTTTTTAAACCTAATAGTCGCTTGTAAAGGTAGAAAAAAGTAATATTAAATTAGTAAGTTTAATTAGTATAAGTAAGGTAATATTAAAAACAATACTTGATTATTTACCTTAATTATATGACCCGAGGCCACTTTAGGTTGGAGCAAAAAAAGTCAAGTCGACGACCAAAAAAAAACAAATCTATAAGATTATAGATCATTGATTTTTGTGTCTCTGTACAATTACCCCAAATAAAGAACAAAAGTTATTATGAAGTACGGCTGACAACCCTACTCGCGTTGTGGCTATTTTTAACAGACTTCAAAAAAGAGGTTATTTACAGTTTTATCTATAGTGCATTTGGAACGGGTAGGACAATGAGTTATGTATAGTTACCCCAAAGAGTTATGATGTAGACCTGGAGACCAACACATCTCATAGCCTATCGACTTCTAAAACAGGCCATAATGGCATTAACCTCTGATATTTTACGACTACTATGTTATTATATTATAGTGATAGTGATACAATATATATAGGGTAGAAAGGTTTTCGAGTGGCGACCATATTAGTAGGAGCACAGCTCCCGACCCGGTGGACCGACAATCTGAAGGAAACAGCGGGAAACCATTGTATTCAGAAGGCACAAAAGTGTCCAACACACCCGACGTTGTAAAAAAATTGTAAATTAGTCACTAACTACATATTATTATGTCACGAGGATATGGTCTTATTTACGTGTACTCTAATCAGCGGGAAAATAATATTAATACGTATATTTTACCTTATTTATTTCAAACCTTTTGTGACATACAGACATATTTTATCCGAGGCGTACCTTAGTCCTCAGGTTTCATTGCAACTCTGGCTGTCATCAACTAGGAGTTAAATCTTTTCTAGGGTCGATCACATGTGTCGAGTTATTAGCGGCAGTGATCACTTTCCATCAAATAGACTGATCCTCATTTGATACTGCTAAATATAATATGAAAATACATTCCAGATTCCCCATTCACAAACGGTTAAACGGCTGGTGCTTGCCTCTCCCGGGCAACGACCCCTCCGCAGTGTACCGGACCCAGCGCTATTTCTACGAGAAAGAACGTATAAGACCAGTCCAGACCAAAACTTACGTCAAATTTGACTCTTTTCTTGCTGCTATAATGATTTTACTATTTTCCGTTTTTCTTTACATCATGAGCCTGTGTAAACTAACGAGAGATTTCCTTTTCAACTATCCGAATATTGCATCTTTTGGAGTTATTACTGATAAACCTTCAAAGGACATAATTGAAAATGCGCGGTACGAGTTCACTTTGTGTGGTGTTGGCTGGGACAAGAGCGATGAAGCACGTATTGATGCAGTGCCTCCTAAAAAAACTAAGATCGCAAAGGTAAATATCAAATAACCTCCCTAGTTGTAGAATTTTCTTGTATTAAATCATATACAATAAGCACATACATACGAACTCAGGTAAACCTATCTATTAAGATACATTCTATTCAAAACTCAAAATCGATATATTTTTAAAAACATCTCAAATTTCGAAAGTATTTCAGCTCTGGTGGTTATTTATCGTTATGTGGATTACAGCGTTTACGCTTTTTTGCCTCGATATAGAATAGGATTTGGGTCCTGTGTACAGTACATGTAAAAGCCTTATGGATTAAAAATACAATATTTTTTACAGGTTTCAGGCAAAAATCCAGGTTATGGGATGACGGTTATGGGCCTGTTGTTTTCTGCTATCGCCATTATTGAGGAGCGGGACAAAATGCCAGCTGAGTTAATATCTTTCATAATCATCATTAATATCAAACAAACACAAACATCGTAATTATATTTGTTGCAATGTGTAATTACAATGTTTGTGTTTGTTAAATAGCACATTTTATTTTCATTTTCATCAACTCACACATATACACATGTATTAGTGATCTGCCCGTAAAAAAGCCCGTAAATCTGTTGCGTTATTTTTAAAGTGTCTTTTAATTACTAATGTAGTGTGAACCGTCGTTTCATATTCTCGCTCATGGTTATTGACTTAGTAAAAAGATAAGTTTCCCGTATATGCAGACCTACACACTAATATTCAATGCACAACTTTTTTGTTTCCATGTTCTCATCATTAAAATCCTTTAAAAAAAAAAAAAACAAATAACCTTATTAATTGTTTATTATGCAAGTCATGATTACTGAATAAGTGGATAATTATGACGAGTAGATTAGCAGTTGTAACCTTTTAACATTTGAAATAAAAATAAGTTTCTTTTATAAAAGTGTTAGTGTACAAATACTTTTTACATTCACGATAGGTATCCACGGATATACATTTTTACGTTTCATCACTGATACGTGTATCACATACAGGGTGCAATAACGTCATAATTGCAAAAAATTGTAAAATGAGTTTTTGATCATAAATGATGTCAAACATCCGTCTAAACCCGAAGCAACAATATGGTAAAAGTAATTCCTAAAATGACCCACTGAGGGCGTACATATCGTTGTAGTTTGGCGGGTATTTGTAAGCGTTAGTGCGAGAAAGTTCGAATTGTTTAGTTATTGCTCTAATTGCTCAATTTGTTATTTATGACGTTGTTGCACTAGGTGTACGGTATGTACTATGTACTCTTAAAGCTAATTATAAAGAATTTATATTTTATTATGCATTTCTGTCTTTTTGATTCCGTTGATGAAATTGAGTTTTTCTTTCGTCTAGGGGTGGAGTCCTGACGGCGGGCATAGCATTCAAAAGAACGAGTCTATTGAAGAATCTTCAGGAAAACGGGGTAGCATTCGAAATAGTTTCTAGTAAAGATAAAATCCACTGACGGAATCTGAAGATGTTATTGTACTCCTGTCATTTACTAACACAAGGTTTTTTGGAATTGGGGTGATATTAAATACTGATTTTGATAAATGTTACGGGGAATACTTTAGGGAGGGGTTAAATAATATAAAAATTCATATACACATTTATTTTATTGATTAAATATTGGTTTGGTTATCATTAGACATTTAATAAAGTATATTTTTATAACTTCTTATACCTATGGGATTTTAAATAGTAGTAAGCACAAATACTTAAAATGCACATATTAAAAGAACACAATATACGCTGTTTACATTCATAAAATAAATATATCATTAAAATTGTATAAGATTAGAATTTTTTATGCCTTTATTACAGCATACGTGTATCTGTTTGTTTATTACATTATACCTTACGTGTATCTGATCGAAATTACTATAATTTGAACTTGCGAATAATGGAGATAATTTGTATGCACGATAATTGTATGCCGAAGCTTATTTGTGTAAATTTCATCAACATTTTTTTAAATACACGTAAATACATAACCAATAATTCAAAGTTTAAAACAATTGTAATATTGTTACAATATATCGTGTCATTACTTGAATAAATATTAAATCGAATCGAAATATTTTATTCAAAGTAAATTTGACAAAGAATAATTATTTTTGAATGTCAATCTATACCACGCCATATCTTAGCAAGGTAACGTTATGAATAAATGGCAAAGATTGGTACTCTATGTATCAATTCAAACTACATATAAGTCATATCTATCCAAAAGTTTTACATACATTGACGTTTGCTACCAATTGTGCTGGCAGACCACACAATTTAGCGTTTAAAGATTATTTTTTATAAAATAGTTTTAAACAGCATTTGTAAAAGCTGCATAATAATCTGTTTTATAGAATCATACAAATATTAAATTATTACATAGTAGAAAATATTTTATTCGAGTAATCTTCAATTAAACTTTACTTTGAATTTTCTTTTGAGAATTTAATATGTCATTCAATAAATTACGCAATGCAAATTTGAAGTTGAAGTTTTCTTCGAAAGAACTTTTCTTCCAAAAACCTGAAGTCTTTACAAGAAAGCCAAGCCAAATATCGGAACCCATTAGTTGACGACTGCTTACATACGACAAATAAACGTGTATAATTCCTCTACACAATACACAAATTAAACTACATAGTGTTTTACAACTGTGGATAGAAATGGCCACGCAGATCCAACTCCCCGGACGTAAGGAAGAATTATAAAGACAGTCTTGAAAAATCTCTCTATACAACTTTAAATAGTGTTAAAAAGTAATCAATTTCGATATAAAATACTCCCCACACCAAAACAATAAATGTATACAACAATGATATAACTAAATAGACTGCCAATTCGAAGTTGCTCGCTATATTACACCAGAACAAACGCACTGCATTATTAAATCGGTCATCATTTTACACAATATCTGTTTCACTGATGTAACAGAAGGTATATTATTATATTAACGATTCTTTCTACTGGCATCGTTACATTGGGTAAATTATCGTAATGTATTATTTAATGGTTATAAATAATATAAATATATATATTTATAATGGTTATAATATATATGTATTTCAATCGTTTATAATTACATTTTTTATTGTTTTAAATCGTTGAAAAGATATTATTTTCTTGATTTAACAGTCTACTTCATTATTCCATATACCATACTACAAAGTCTATCCACCAGTCTCTTTCACTTACAATCACCACATTATTAATTTACCCTTCTACAAACCTTGTTGCTGATGGAATTTTAAGGGGAAAACTGCTCAGAATTCCTGTAAACATTAGGGACCAACTGAAGGTTCGGTTTTGGCCAAGTTCGAGTTTCAAGAATTTCTGTTTTGGCCAGAAACCGGCCGAACCATTTGGCACGGCTGAAATATAGGTTCGTAGACTTACGGGTTGCGTTCGGATATATTCGGGAGATTATCTTCAGTACGTCAACAAGCCGTGTGTGATAAGACACATTTTTATATATTTTTTGGATTACGTAAATGAACTACAATATTTCATTTCATGTATTGAATCATAAAACAAATGGTAGTGTCAACTCGTCCAAGTATTTCAGTTCAATTCCAGGGATTTGAAAACATTTAAGTGGGTTTCAACAAATTCCAAATGAGGATAGACGCAAAAGTACTGTCTGAAACTTCAAAATAATTGTAATATTGTATTAAATAATATATAGTGGTTCTGTTTCGGCAGAAAAACCAGTTTAAGTCAGTCACTAGTAAATACAGGATCCAAAGCCAGCCTTTCTTCCAAATCATTTTATTCCGAAGTCCTATCCAGCTCAACAACGAAATATTTGAGATTTTAAGGACTTCTAGTCAACAACGCATCCCAACAAGACAACTGTCAGTTTGACCATTTTAGTCATACAATATTGTTGTCCATTCAGTGGCGGATTTACACATTTGCCGCCAGTAGGCTAGACTAGACGGTGGCGTGACCGAAATTGAATTAGTGGCCACTCATTTAGGACTAAGTTAGCGACAAAAAAGGTCGCGAGAACTAAATATTCTACATCCTGCTAGACATACTACTCTCATCCGCGCATTCTATGCCACTGCGCTTATTCTAAACAAGGCAGCATTATATTTGCCGCTCCTAAATCTCCCAACCTAGACTCCAGCCTATTCAGCCATTTGGCAAATCCGCCACTGTGTCCGTTCATACAGCATTTCATGCCAAATATATATCATAGCGTATACCATAAAATGTTACATAGACCTACACATACGTTACTAGCCCTGATCTAAAACTAGAAACATACTTAATCGGATCTGTTAATACATAATGATTTGTATTTAAATTGTATAATATGTGAACCAAATTTTATTTTCAGACCACCGATGTAAAGTTACTCACATGGGCCTCTTCTAAAAGGGATAATAATGTAGTCGAATAAGCTAAGAAATGTAGACTTAATTTCATCGATTAGCTCGATGTAGTTACGTCTACGAATAGTCCTCATGAATTGCATTGGCATTGCCGTGGCATGAATGATGGCTGCAGTGGGAGTTGATACACGGGAAGATACAGCCAGCCCATCTTCTGGATGTTGTCGCCTCCTACGACATCCACGGGAAAAAAGGAAGTAGTGCGCTATTCAAGATCGACATCAAAAAGCACATTTTACTTACGAAATTAAAATAGTAATTTAACATGTATTGGAATTCTATCGCAACTATAGCCATGGTTGAAACCCGGCTTCTCAATCGAGAACCAGCAACTCCCGGGCAAACAACTACTGATTTTTCTAAAGCTATGTGCATATTACAAATTAATTATCTCTGCTCTATGATGAAGGAAAACATCGTGAGGGTAACCTACACACGTAAAAGTTCTTAAAAAGCTCTTGAAGGTTTATGAAGTCTATCAATTCTCACTTGGCCAGCGCGGTGGGCTATGGCCTAAAACACTCAATCTGAGAGCCGTGCCCAGCAGTGGCAGGACAATACTGGGTTGACGTTGAGGAATTCTGCCATTTTAAGTTGTAGCTTAATAGAAATCTCCAGAAGGCCGCAAGTATATTTCTAGCTTTACAACATATACACACACACAACACCGTATAACGCAATATGATCACAGAAATAATAGTAATTAAGTAAGTAAAACATTCATATATAGGAAGAACGATAGAGTACAGATTAAGCCCTCAGAGCATGAAAGATAGACTCGGTTTCTAAGGCCTCTGCCTCGAATGTTGTGGGCGGCGGGGCGGCGGCGGGGCGGGAGCGGGGCGGCCAACGCACACGTCTTCTCGAAACCAGCGGTCAGACCGCGCGGCTCTGTAGCGGCGTAGTGTTGTGTTCGTAGTCGTGTCTCTGAGATATTTGTTTTTATTCGCGAACGAAATGTCTGAACAACGGCGATGACATCTTTTTGATTCACATTTATTTCTGACACTAGATTTATTGTAAGCAAAAGAGAATCCCTACTATAGGGCGAGGAAATAAAAGGCTAGTGTTATCGAAATTATGAAGCACGGAGACGATGTCCCGACAAATTCTACGACTACACCGGAATGAGTGTGGAAACTTTTGACTATATTCTAGAGACTATCGATGGGGGTTTGGAGTCTGTCATTGATCCAAAACGTCATAAAGGTATATCTCCAGAAGAAAAATTATACTTGACCCTAGAGCATTTCGACACGTCTCAACCGCCGCGCGCCGCCGCTTCAGAGCAGAGACCTTATACTCTTGACCAACATATTGGTCTAATTACCAACGTATAGGTATTAAACAAAAATATTTTAACTAACAATCTATAAATGCCTCCGTAGGCATATACAAATTAAATTATTTCATTTCATATATAACATATTCACGTTCGCGTTTGGAAATGTATACGAATGCGAGTTGTGCTTTGGTACGGCGAGACTTCGTCTTTCTTTTACGGTCTGAGTGTATAATAATGCGATAAAATGTTTATCCGTTCGCAGGACATTCCGCAACGTTTAGTTATACATAACACATCATGTACTTGTCTCAAAATAATAATCAGATCGTAGAGACCAGCTTAGTTGTAAAATGCGATGTGCTGCTAGTTTTCACAGCAAATTACTGTACTAACAATAAAATGACGAAGTTAATTAAATCATTTTTTTATTACGACTTTGTTATATACCGCGAAATAATTGTGTTCCGACCTATGCCTACTGTTCGCATCGAAGTAGGTTTGCTCTATTCTTTATAATTTCTTTGAAGTCTGCTTTTAATAAGATTGCTACGTAGCGAACAAACAGTCCACCTGATGATAAGTGACCACTGCCTATGGTCATCTATAAGCAACTTTATATAGAACAAGTGTTCTATCTGAAGTCAATCACAGATGAGTTGTTACTCCCGAGGACTAAAATGGTCGCCTCATATGAAAGTGAGCTTCTTGCTCTATTTTATAATATTACTTATTATAAAGGAGAAATTTGTGAGGAAGTATGTGTTTATAACTCATTCATGCACAAACTAATAGTCAGTTTTCGCTTTGGCACTCAGATAGTTTATGACCTGGAATAACACATGGGACACTCATTACTACAGTAAACATGATCAAAGCGGGAGGTAATTAATACTTTATAATTACTGTGAGATATTAATGCACAACACTGAATATTTCGAACTACGTCATATAAACCTGATGAGCAATCCTGATTCTTAGCATAAAACACGTTGGGTATCAGTGATCTCGAAGTTAATTCCGTGTTTGATCAGATTTTTCGTGAGATTAGTCTTGCCGAAGGCGATACCGGTAGTCATCACTCCGCCACTGAAAATATAAATATCATGTGTAAATATAAATATGTACTACTTTATATTCTTAGATGGATATTAATAATTTATATTTCGTAGACTAAGGAGGCACCTCCGCACCTATTTCTGCCTAATAACAAAAATGTTAGACACTGTTGTTCTAATTTGAAGAGTGCGGTAAGGCAGACAACCTTAAACGCAACTTTCCACCTTACCTGAACGCCACGAAACATTCGCCTTAAACGACAATTCAAGACTTGAGCGATCGATCTAAGTTCAGCCAATCTTCTCTATAAATTTACAACGAAATTTAACGCCAAACGCCTGTGCAAAGTGCAATACACTATTTTCTTTATTTACAGGCGCCGTTTTTGAAAATTATATAACCTATGTCTCTGGAAACTGGGACGATTCTTATGACTTGCCATTTGTAACAATCCATCAAGGCGTTTGGGCTGTAGAGCGCGCTAAGGATATGGAAATAGAAACCATACAGACATACATACATTTTGAAGGTGGTAGAACTCTTTGTGGTTCGACTCCGGAAGCACCACCGCCACACCTATTTCTGCCTAATAACAGCAGTCTTGTGCGCTGTCGTGTTCTGGTCCGAAGGGTGTGGTAAGGGACACATACTTTTCCGAGGCATTCGATCCTAACTAACCTAATCTTGGGTGAGACTTTGATCTTATCTAGGGTTAGTTAATCTTATCTAGGGCGGCAGTAGCCACTTACCATCAGGTGCGTTGCATGCTCGTTTGGTACTTCCGCACTATTAAAAAAATACACTCGAAAAACGTTACCCTCCTTCTGACGCATTCAGGTAAAAAAAAAGTTTGTATAGGTAGGTAGTGTGAGTGCTTACGGTGTGGGCATCAGGATTTTATCCTTGAGGATGGTGATGGCAGACAGCAGCACCGCCACCACGGTGGCTCCGTATCCCGGGTTCTTTCCCGACACCTGCAAAATAAACATATTAAGTTAACAAATTTTATACATATACCTATTTTAAATCTAGAGTGGGTATGGTTGACAGGGGAGTTACCGTCATGCAGTATTTTTTAGCAAAAGCAGTTCTTTTTTACGTTTCGGCGAAAGGGTTTGGCTGCAAGCTGTCTTAGATATGAGTATACTAATTTAGTCTTCATGGGTAGCAACGTATCTGTGGTCGACATCAGGTATAACGTGTTTTGTATATCGAGTTACAGATGTCTATGGAAGACAGTTTTCACTTACCATCATGGTGGTCCGCGTGTACGTTTGATATTTAAATTTTATAATTGCAACATTATGAGATGTAGACGAACATATGTTTGATAACTCCTGTGGAACGGTCACCGCATCGGTCTCATAGGCAATGGGTTCCGGGTTTGTTTCCCGGCCTATATAGATATTTGAATAGGTCAGGATGTCTGTGCATTCGACTACATGTGCTTCCATGACATCCATGCTACAGAAAAAAAAAATAGTATCGCGCTATGAGCGTAGAAAGGGGCCATACATAAATTACGCCACAGAAGTTTCCAGACTATTATCTCTACGCCGTCCTTGTTACAGTTGGTCACGATTCTGAGACCCCCTTCATGGTGTGATGGCATATTTTGTAGAGTTACGCATAAAAATCATTAAAATAAAACAGCAGTTCGCAAATTATAAATTAATGAGATATTAATATTACAAATATTTGAAATGTGACGTCACGAAATTAAGGACCCCTCCTCACCTCCTCGTCACATCATGTCACACTTCATTAACCCCCTCCCTCCCCCCTATCGTGTGACGTAACTTATGGATAACCCCAAAGCGTTAAAACATCCTTTGGAATATAACCCTCATTTTTGGAAAAAGACGTACCTTAGCGACCACCCTCCTATTGAGCGGGTCCTCCTCGGGGTCGGAGCGCGCCGCCCAGCCGCGCCCCACCAGCGTCAGCTCGAAGCGCGTGGCCTCCGCCAGCGCCCGGCTCGGGCCCGAGCGCGACGCCAGGCCCAGCGAGAACACCCTGGAGACGACACATGACATGACACCCTGAAGACATGTTATACTATGGAAGTGCCAAACGAGCATGCAGCCCACCCGATGGTAAGTGGCTACTGCCGACCATGGACGTCTGTAATCAACCCTAGGTAAGATCATAGTCTCACCTAAGGTTAGCCACAGATGCGTTGCCACCCTGAGGACTAAGATGAAATGCCTCGGAGAAGTATGTCTCCCTTACCACACCCTTCAGACCAGAACACAACAGCGCTGTTATGAGGCAGAAATAGGTGTGGCAGTGAAGCTTCCGAACGAACCACAAAAAGTTCTACCATCTTCAAAATTATTATGGACGTGGCACGTGGTGGTCACCATACCGGTCTGACACGAAATGGTCCCGGGTTCAACCCCGTCCAGACAGACATCTGAATGATGAGTTTAGATTTCTGTTCTGTGTCTGGGTGTTTGTGTATTCGTCTTTGTGTGTCCATGGCACCCCCAACACAGAAGAAAATCCTACTGAGCGGCTATGAATGTAGAAAGCGTTTATGTTTATATGTTACGTTTACGCGATTACCCTAAAGGCAACACAACATGTTGTCACAAATACAAAGTATCTAATTAATATGTTACGGGTACTCAAGATATGCGTTTTTATATGTAAATCACAAATACAAAGTGCGTAAGAATACAGTTAGTGTTTAGTGATGATATGGAATCTAAAAATGAAAAACAAACTAGACATAGGATTAGTTAATCTGCCACTAGTGCTGTCAACGGTTTCTCCCCGCCACCGCAGTTTCGCCGTGACCACGATCCATGTAACTGGGTCGAAAT
>MOOZ01000067.1:153926-164004 GCA_002930495.1 Cecropterus lyciades | reverse complement strand
CTTGTTATATTGTTCTTTTAGACTTTTAAACTTGGTGCTGTGATTAATGGCCATAAGGTTTCAATTCTAAAGTAATATAATATCAATAAAACTAGATCTTTTAATTGGTGAATTTTGAATTATGCAGTTATTCATGCAAAACAGTGATACATAATACTTATAAATGCATATACTCATAATTATTACATGAAACATACCTGTTTAATACATCTATCATCCTTTTTGCATAACTGTACCCGTAGTTGGATGTGTGAGGAGGGCCATTGTGAACCTGTGATGAAGTTGTTAAATGTAAAACTGATTTTGAAATACTGTTTATTTTGTATCTGATTTTTCTTGTGTTATATTGTATGTCATTATTCAATTATTTTTCATACTTATAGCTAACATTAATGACACCTTTTTTGAAGCTCCGTGGCATAGTACTTAAGATTACCACAAAAGGAGGTTCATTTCACATCTTGAACATTCACATTTAACTGTTATATATTATCATATATATTTTCCTTTAATCAGATTGAAGCAGCAAACAGGCATGCAGTCCACCTGATGGTAAGTGATAACTGCCGCAGTTGGACACCAGTAAGCAACCTCACATAGAACAGGGGTTTTATCTGAAGTCAGTCATAGATGCGTTGCTACTCCCGTGGACTAAGATAGTTGCCTCATATATAAGTGAGCTGAAAACCACACCCTTCCAACCAAACGCAAGAACTGCTTCACACTAGAAATAAGTGTGTGTGAATTTATACTTACTATAGATTTTTTGACTGATTAAGAAATTAATTTACCATTGTCTCATCTATAGGGTAACTGGTATTGTCTGGGAAGATGCATGTGGACAGACAGGAAACCACCTTCTTTACTTTATGCTTGTAGCTGGTGTGAAGCACATTGTCGTTGATAGCCATATTTTCTCTCTGAAGTTAAAATAAAATTATGGATGGCAGTAGCAAGCAGTTAAAGTTAGGGTCTATATTTTTTACCAATTTAGCAACAGGTTACATTGGGTCGGGTCGACATTTTTACATATGTGATAAATAGGTTTTGAACATTGCCTTATGTATTTTATTAGCACTGTTCAAAGTAAAATGATGTTTTTTTTTTTTATATAAAATATGACTTTAATCTGAACAATACCCTTCTTCTGACACAGATCGGTGAAAAATTGACACACATCTGTACAAAATGATAAGGAACTCACAAAGAAATCCAAATTGTGTGCCATATTGTGGAACAAGCCTCCAACCATCGCAGCAAGATGTATCACATGGGTAGGCTTATGTTTATCAAACACAGCCTCAGTTTGTGCTCTATCTCTGAAAACAATATAGAACTAATATCAGTTTACAATGTTTTTTGATATACTGTCTAAAAATACTCTTAACTCATTCAACGCCACAATAATATTAAAAACACTTTCTGCACTCATAGCCCCACAGTAGGAGAAAATCCTACTGTGGGGCTATGAGTGTAGAAAGCTTTTATGCGTTTATGTTAACTAGATAATATGCCCATAATGGCAATAAAAAAAAAATTAAAAACTGCCTATTGTAAGTATCCATTACATTATAAAATGATTACTGGATGCAGTAAAGAAGCTTGAAACCTAGTCTTTACTATCTTTCACTTGTTATAAGTTAATTTCCGGATATAGTCTTCTGTAAGTGTCCTTTTCTACAAAAGTAGTTTTGCAGAAAGACAGTACTGCCACTAGGAAGGTTTTACTCTTTAGATTCTTTATACAATAATAATCGCAAGCGTAGAATCAAAAGCCAAGACTAGCCTGTTAAGTGTTTACTGTCAGCCATATAAACCATTCCTGGGGTGGATCACAGATGTGTTGTGATCCTTAAACACTAAAATACATAATAGCAACTACGATTAATTATATTTGTGTTGCATGTTTGTTTTGTTATGTACTGTTGTTAACTTGTTTAAATAATATGTTAACCATTAACATAATTATTGTAGTTGTAGTCTTAAGTTATCTGAATACCTTGCTTTCTTATTAAAATTTTACTAACATTTTTAATATCTTATCTAGCAAACTTACCTAAGATCTCCGTCCTTTGAACCAACGAAGACCCATGTTTCATTTGTGTTTCCCCGTGCTGCTTCTTCCTCTATTACTGTTTTAATTGCTTGTCCAACGAGACCAGAACCACCAGTCACCAAAACAACTTTCTTCTCTGCACTCATCTTTAAAACAAATCGAAAACTATACGAAATCCAAAGTAAATACTTATCTCATTTTTGATCATATACCTTTGTTAATTAAATAGTATTATTTGAAATAGAAGCAGAACACAAATTACCTTTATATTTTTAAGGATACAGCTGTAAATAAAATAATATACAATGAAATAGGAACGAAGAAAGTAAATATGTGGCAATTATGCTATCACAATTTCTTATCTGCCGCCGGCAACCGAGAATGCTGAATGGAATGTGAAATCGAGTTTGCGAAATAATTGAATGAATGTTTAAGTTTCCATTCATGTCACTAATTTGTTCGTTCTTTTTGTACCATAAACTCATTTTTTAATTTTAACTTACTTTTTGACACCAACATTTAATCTAATAAGCGGCTACGTAATATATTTAAAATACTTTTTATGTAATATTTGAAAAACTAGTAAAATTATATATATCTAGATGGAGTTAAATTATTAAAATATATATTATTAGTGTATAATTACTTAAAAAAATATTTATTTATTAGATTTATCGTGATGTGATTCTCGTGATCTTTTGTAAGATAAAAAATGTATGCACATGAGATACTTGAGAGATGAAATACTTTTTTGGTAAATAAAGTGGATGGAAAAAATATTTCTGTTAGTTTACAGCGATAGTTCTAACGATATGGTCTAAAAATCTTAGATCAAATGATTATTTTTCATGGCAGTTCAAAAATAAGACAATTAAATATCTAGAAATCATCTGGTTTTGTAAATCTGAGATTTTTTTATATGTTTAAAATTTACTTGAAAGCACTTGCAAAGCATAGCTTTAATATATCTGATTATAGAGCCCGTTAATAATGAGTGAAGGTCCAAAAGGGATTAGAATATGTAATTATAGCACATATAATAAATGAAACTTTTAATACAATATTTTGAATCTTTACCATGTAAGAAATTTTCGTAATATCCCCACAGTCTGTTGTTTGTTTGTGTTGTTTTATGTTATAGGTGTGTAATCAATTATTTTCTTTTATTTTAAAATTAGGCATCTTTTAAATGCATAACATCTAAAACAGACATAGCTAAACGACTTTCACTGCAGCTTTAAGTAAAAGTATACTTTTGAAGTATATATCGCTTTCATTTTTGAAATTTTGTGACCCTCTAAGAGATCCCGATTCGCCTTTTGAAAAACATTTCTATAATATTGTATCCAAAAATTCCAAACTGCTTCAAATCATATAGTAAAATATACTTTCTATTTCATCTATTTTTCTTTCTTTCTTGTACTTGTAACTTATGATAAAGTATAATGAATAAAACGTGTGTGTTGCGTTGATGTCGCTAAATCTTCTTTCTTATTGCTTTTATTATAGAATTTATATGACACTCTCCGTATAAAATAATATGTATGCATTACGAATTAGTGTCATTACATTAAATGGCAACAATCTTCAGGGAATTCCAAAATCAAATAAATCAACCGTGATTCACTTTCATTTAAAAACCACAGAGTTTATTTTTTACATTTTATCCATGATTTGTTGCCAGCATTTTTTTAAAACCAAAGAATTTAGTCTATGAAGGAATTCTCGAAAATGATTGGCTAGTGGTTTTACTTTGAGCGTTCATTCTCGCTCTGAAAACGCCAAATACGCTTTCAAACCAAAATGGAGGATTTGTCCGTCGAGGTGTACGGTGAAAATGGTGCTTATTATAAGGTTTGTAAATCGTGAAGTACGTTCTAATTGTGCATAAAATACGTTACTTTGATTAGTGAATCACATAGAGAGTTATACCTAGCCATCGTTTCCTATTTTTATCACATACTTACCAAAGTATTTTTCCGGGAAGATCATCGCGGCTGGAATGGACGCCATGTCCGTCTTGACAGGGCGTGAATTTTCCATGTGTTTTATTCCTTCCGCATTTTATATTTTTAGCGACCACTGCGGAACCTGATCGGGGCGGCACGTGCCGAATTTTTGTATTTGCACATTTTCGCTTATGCGCCGAAATAAACTTATTTCTATTGCCCTACCAAGTTATTGGATCATCTGAATGTTCTAAAATTCTTCTATATTTTCAGGCCATTGTCACCGACGTGCTCGACAACGAGGTTCTCGTAACCTTTGAAAATGAGTGAGTTGAAAATTGGTGTATAATAATCGGTTGTTGTAACGAGTGGATATGGTAATGACGGCGTATGTATTGCTGTTGTAGCTGGCAGCCGGAGTCGAAGTTCCCCTTCTCGCAAGTGTTCCTCCCGCCCAAAGACACCGGCAAACACACAGAGTTTGTCGAGAACCAGGAGGTTGAGGTATTCGCGAGGTCGAACGAGAAGGAAGCATGTGGGTGGTGGACTGCAAATATCAAGGTATTCACGCACTTTTACTAGTTACGTATAGACGTAGCATAGATTATACGGGAGCAGTCCGATATAGAACTACCCGCCAATTACAGTGTAACTCTTTGTTGATCATGAAATTGTGTTAGCAATCATGTTCTTACACATATAGTTGAAGGATCATAATGGAAACCAGTATTTGACCCCTCATATAAACCCAGCCAGAATTCAATAAGCACAAAGCTGCTTGTAGGGCTCTAACCGTCTTTGGTTAATAAATATACTGCCCTTCAAAATTATTCTGAATCTAACTATAAAATTCGATGTATTGTTTATTATATTATTTATTGTATTGTTTGTGTTGTGATTGTTTGTTTGATTGCATGATTATCTTTTGTGTGTAATTTCTACTGCAGTGCAGAACAAAGTAACTATATATAAGAAATTACCTTTAATTTCTTTACACACACTGATTAATGTTGTTTTGTCCTCATTTTAGGTTTATTTTTAAACTTGACTGTGAAAAAAATAACTAAATGATTGTTTCATTCTATTACTCAAGAGATAAAAATGAATTTACTTTGAATATTATATGGATATTTAGATTTAAAATACTATATATTAATATAATAACTGGTCCAAAGGCTTCATGCTTAAAAGCATATTCAAATCCATAATTTGATATCATGTTTGACAATTTGACGATATATATTTGTTTGTTGCTGAGATTTATTTGTAAAGACTGGATGTTTTGTCCTTGCTTTTTTTTATTTTGATGATTTCGGCTAATGGAGGATGTGTTGATAGATAGGATATTATGGATACCTGAAAGTATATTGACAATAATCTCAATAAGAAATGGAATAGAGGTTTTGAATATCATTGGACTTACATCAGTTAGATTAACTTGTTTCATATTAGATTATAATAGAAGTTAATTATAGGAAAACATCATGAGAAAATCTACACACCTGAGACTTCTTTAAAAAAAGTTCTCAAAGCTGTGTGAAGTTTACCAATTTGCACTTGGCCCTCACGATGGCCTATAACTCTCTCAATCTGAGAGAAGACCCATGCCCAGCAGAGGGACAATAATGGGTTAATGAATGGAAGATGATGGATGGATCCATATTAATTAAAAAAAAATATCATTTAATTTATTTAATTGGATACATATTTTACGTAGTGTCCTATCAGTTAGCAGCAGTACAGCGAATGGGTGTGCATTTCCCCTAGCAAGGATACATGGCAACATGGACTCGGTCCAAGGACCAATGAAGTCATTGACCCCAGATAGGTTTGAAGTTTTAACCTGAAGTCTGTTGCATGTTGTTGCAAGTGTTGTTGCCTTTGAGGATTAGGTTCCCATTTCTCTCATTTAAGTGTCCCTCTATTACGTCCTTCAAAGAACACATTAGCCGTTAAAGTGAAATATTCACACAGTTGTGGTTGCAATGCTGGTGCCACACACTTATGCAATCCATGAAAAGCCCTAGGATCTTTAAAACATATTGCAAATAGTGATGTAGGGTTCAATATCTAGGTATGAGCCTTTCTCATATATTTAATGTTAGATTTATAATAATTTTATGATCTAAAACATACCTTTATTCATGATATAGTTGGAAAATATATTTATATTTCCATTTATATAAAACAATTGTATATGACATATAAAGATAAATATTTTTGTCAGTTGTATCTTTTGGAAATATAAGGGGATAATATAGAGATAGTATCTATATTAATAGAAAATTGACAAGGCCAAATGAGTGGTTGAAATGTAATATAATTAGAATGAAAATGTGGAATTAGTTCTATACTATTGATACAAACTTTTATCTTGTGATGCAGTATTGGATGTGTGAAATCTGGTTCAGATGTATGCACAATTGCACATTTGAGTCGTCAATAGTCCCAGAGTTAACTCTTTTTGTAAGCCGATTTAGTGCCTTTGTTAATATTCACCTATATAACATCTATAAAGCGGAAGTTTGGTTTATTGTTTGTCTATTTTAAATCTAGAAACAATAACATATATATCTGTTTGGTTTTATCTAATGGTAATTTCTTAATAAATTCTTCTGATTTTAACTATTTCCATATCTCATAGTTACAAGTGATGAAGTATAATCCTGATACCCTTATCAGGATAGTAATTGGTTTTATAATACACAATGATGCAATAAAAAATTTCAATATTATGCTTTGTGTTGTTCATAAACAGTATAAAAATAAACATAAAAGACATTTAAGCATATTGTGATACTGCATGTAAGAATTGGCTTTCTAGTAAGAGTGTTCATTCACAATAAATGGATTAATCTTCAAAGTGAAATTATATCTTATCTTGAGATACAATTTATGAGCTACTTCAAATGATATATGTACTAGTCTACATAATCTCCCGAGAGATGTTTGAAAATCAACTATTCTTTTTGCATATTAATGTATTCATAAAAATGGAGAAAATTGCGTTAATCTTCAACACCATTTAACCAATCGCTATTAAACTTGTCATTTCTCTTTTTCATGAAGGTATTTTTGTGCAACCTTTTACATTAACTGGCCATATATTATTTATGTACCTAACGCTAATGTAAGATCTTCGCAACGACGCCGAATAAAAAAACAATGGTTAAGCATATATTATCAACATTTTATAAAGTACATAAGTATTTACGACCCGCGTGGTAGAGCAGTCACCATACCGGTCTGACACGCAATGGGTCCCGGGTTCGATCCCCGGCTAGACAGACATCTGAATGATGAGTTTAGATTTCTGTTCTGGGTCCCAGACACAGAACAGAAATCTAAACTCATCTGTTTGTGTATTCGTCTTTGTGTATCCATGGTACCCATGACACAGAGGAAAATCCTAATCTGGAGCTATGAGTGTAGAAAGCATTTATGTTCATGTTTATTTAATATTTTTTAAATCGCCAAAGAAGGTTTTCACTTTACCCTGGATAATAAATTGTCGGTAATCGATTCCGTTGCAACATTATTCCTTGGACTCAAAGTATGCCGGGTGGGTTGGCTGTGGCCCAAGAAGCCTGTTTTTTAGACTCCAGCATTTCGATCGTCATAATGTCACATTATACGCAATGTTCTTTCCTTGGAATAGAGCTCAAAGTTCGTCCGTTAAGTTCTCCGAAATCTGATCTTTAAGATTTCCCAGTGCACTGTTCTGTTCAATTAGCTATTGGTACCGAAATGTCTACTGTCCTTGGGGAAATAAAATTGTTGGTAGCTGATCCCATTGAGGCTCAGTTTTGATGTGTTTGCACTTATTTAAGGTCAAATTTACCGCAGTCAAACATTTAAGGCTTTATAAATCATAATAAAAATGATTTATAAGTAAAATACGACTTTTAGCATTTACTATTTAATTTAAAAAGAGTCTGCGGTTTTTGTTTTTATTTTATTTATTTTTATTTAAGTTACTTTTATGCATACTTTGCATCATTTTGGAAAAGTTATATTGCTACAGGTTTTACAAATAAATTCCACTGAACACGATTTGTTGAGCTCGTTATCGGAATATTTCGGGTCCGAAGCTCGCTTTCATTATCCGCGATTGTTTTAGTTTAATTGAAAAACTGATTTTCCTCTCCGAAAATTTCCTTGTAATGACAAAAACGTGATTTTCCAGTTTAGTCGTAAAAAAATAACGATGATGCCTACCGTAATTTATTCGCTAAAAGCCATTGACCGGGCGTCTAGGCCGACGACTTGATCCTCCACAATTTTCATCTGAATCATCCGAGACGTGTTTTTTCGTGCGGTATTCCTGCAAAATGCATACGAGTTCGTTTTTTTATGTATCAATTTCGACAGTTGTCATGTGTGCCTTGGTTAACGTCGGGGTTATTGTCTCGAGTTTTCGGCGAAATTAATGTGCAACTCTTCCTTTTGTGTTCGGCATTCTTTGTTGTAATATTTCTGCCATTTGCCATAAGTGCCTTCCTTTGAGATTATAATTGCATACGTCATTTAATCGTTATCATGATTATGACTTCATAGTTTAACAAGCTCCCTAATGAGGTTCGGTGCGCCGTCACCCCTATGAATCCTCGAGTGGTTTCTCAATGTTGAAACCCTAAATATTGCAATAATAATATTACGGCCAATAGTTTTGTTTATATAAAGAATTACAGGGCTATTATTAATTTAAAAACGTAATCGAATGAAGAACCTCCTATTTGTGAAGTCAGTTAAAAATCTTGCACGAGAGTTTTCGCTCCTAATTACGAAACCCTGCCTCTATTTGTAGCTTATATGCTAGTTGCAGGTTAGTTCAAAAATGATAGAATCTTTCATAATTACTTTGCGACGTCAAACCGACATGCCTGTCTCTGCATATGTGCTCTGCAACAACACATACACGAAGTTCTAGCTAAGTCTTCATGGACAACATAATTATGTAAAGATGCATCTGTAGACCTGTGATATAGATGTATCAGTTGATTTCCGTGAACAATGGTGTGGCCATTGGGTGGTATGCATACCCTTTTGCTCCTTCCGTAATATATCAATGATTGATATGTATCCTATTTGTAAACAATTACGTAAAATTCGTGTAAAGAACGCCATTATCAGCGGAACAATAGACTTGTCTTATCTCCGCCGGTAAGTGCAGCGTACATATTATTTATGAGATTGTATGTATTAAATCTAACGTGTTCCATATTAATGAGTTCTTTTTTTAACATTTTCTGGATAATTTTATAATCAAAGTCGAATAGACTTTGGTTATAAAATTGTAAGATTTTATGAACAATTTACTTTTGAATATGCATTATGTATGTTTGATTCGTGGATTTGGGATTATTATCGGTAATAAGAGGAGGAATGGGGAGGGAATTTGATGGTTCATGAAGAAAACGCTATTTGACAATTTGTATCTTTTCTCTGACAAGGCCTACCGATAAAGGTCGCCGTCACTCCGTAGAAAGTGGAGAATAATGTTACTTATATTATTGTCCGCGTAATCTTAGATTATAATTAAGTACAATGAGTAAACAATAATGTAAAGCTTAAAATGAGTAATGGTCCGAAAGTTTTGGCTAAAAATAGAATCACATACGAGTGTTTTTAAACTTGGCACGTGTGATAAAAACTTTAGGATTTTCATTTGATTTATCTTACAACTTAACCCAGATATTTAGGTAATTGATTTTTGTGCCAAAATTAATCATTTTTACCATCCGTACATAATTATATTGATGTTGGCTACAGAGGAGTTGCTGCTCCGGAGGACTAAGTTAATATACGTCGAATAAGTATGTCTTCTTAACTTCACACTGGTTAAACCAGAATACTATGCCGTTTAACACAGCGTTATTTATTATCGCAAATAGTGGTGTCGGTGCAGCTATCAGAGTCGAAAAATAAAGGGCACTACTACCTTTCAAACTTAAAACTTCTACATAACCTTGGATTTTGTATAACATTATTCTTGTATACTTTTCTATCCAAAGTTACCAGGGGACTACAACAATTAACCGTCGCCAGATTCAGCCAGTAGGTTATAATCGTT
>MOOZ01000067.1:139251-149474 GCA_002930495.1 Cecropterus lyciades | reverse complement strand
TGATTTTAGAGGTCATAGACCTCTGCTATGTTAACCGCGCTATAAATAACACATGTTCTCCCGTGAACGACATAAATGGCAACTAAGGGATGTAATCCAGGGATAGTAGCGTCTAGCTTCTAATTCAGGCTGTATAACTGTGGTCAACAACACGCACGCACAGTCAAGCGTGATTATTACGGAAAAATGTTATGCCTCCCTTAGATTTATGTGCTGCTAAAGGATGGAAAACAGATTTTATGATGTATTTCAAATCGGGTTTTGGCGTAAAAACGAATATATGATACTAGCTGCGCCCCACAGTTTCACTAGAAAAAGTCATTAGAAAAAGAAACCCCGATTTTGAAACATTCTTCATTGGTACTCCGCTCCTGCTGGTTTTAGCGTGATGATATATAGCCTATAGCCTTCCTCGATAAATGGGCTATCTAATACCGAAATAAATTTTCAAATCGGACCCGTAGTTCCTGAGATTAGCGCGTTCAAACAAACTAACAAACTCTTCAGTTTTATAATATTAGTATAGATGTGCAATAATGACCGGTCCATTCGGAGTTTTATTCTGTGAATTCTGTCTCCTTCATTCTTTAATTTTAATTTAAGTTATGTTTAATTTTGATTTATGTTTTGAAACTACATGAATATACACATTGTGATTTAATACGATAAAAGTATAGAAATATAATGTTAAGTGTCGTTTTTTATTTTCAGATGATGAGAGGAGATTTTTTGGTGATAGAATATTTGGAATGGGACAACTGTTACACAGAGATAGTGCCAAAGGACCGCCTGAGGGTGAAGACGCCCAAAACACCCATCGACAAGAACACCTTTCACAAATTCGAAATTTCCGTACCTGATGATCTCAAGGACTAGTAAGTTTACATTTTTAAAGTTATGTATTCCATTTGATGCAGACGTTGTGTTCCGATTCGGTGGTAGTGTAAAAAAAAGAAAGATTTAACTGACAATTTATAAGAGCCCTCGTAGACCTATACAACCCAGTCCAAGTCCACATTGTCATATCCCAGTGACTGCTTATTTTAAAACTTATACATTTTTACGCTAAACAAAAAGCTACATCATTATATAGTTGTGATCTTTTGCTGGATATTTCTTAAAGAAAAAACATAGACTTTGCAGGGAATCACACGCGAATATTTAGAGCATTTCTAAACATTTTAAAAACTGTGTGCGGAATGACGGAAGCATTTCATAGTTTTTTTAGATTGGAATTATTTTGCAATAAATCTCACTACCAAAGCACACGAAGATACATTACATCAACACCCATCTTATTATGCAGGCGAAAGTTTGTGAGGATGGATGGATGATTGTTATTCTTTCACGCAAAAACTTCTGGTGGGATTTGGATGAATTTAGCATACAAATAATTTACGGCTTGGAATAACACATAGAATACATACATATAATAATTAGTTGTTTTGTAAACATGATTCAAAAAGGCGGAGCCGCGGGATACATTTATATTAGTAACACATATCCGTCGTACACGAATGTATCAATTAGGCGAAAATATCCAAAATATTAACGATACAAAAATATATAAACTTTCATTCATTAAAAGGACTTCATTTTGCGTGTATGAAAGTGAAAGTGCCATCTGAATCGATTAAGATTCATTCCGAGATTAGTCCGTACTAACAGATATGAACAAAAAAATTAACACTGTTTTTATAAAAGTTACGTGTTTTATAAATATGAGCATATTTGATTAATAATGTGATTATTTCTTAATTCTAGACAGTTATTTAGATAAACACGTTATTTATAAAATTACGATAGAACGTCAGGTGAGAATAAAAGGAAATTTGTACTTTGTAATACAAAAAATATGTTTGCATTTTGGGGATTATCTTTTTAGGCCGCGGTTATTTAAGGGACTTGACATGATTAATGTTTATCCTTTCCTAGCACCAAATTGTCACTTTTTAATTCGCTAGACGAAAATGATAACGATAACGTGACTTCGTTATTAGGAGTACTTTCAAGTATTAAACTGAATTTGAAATTTCGAGTTCGGTCTATGCGTGTTCGTTGTGCTGTATATGAAGCGACATTGAATAATTATCATTAAATTATAATCATTAAATTATAAAGATAAATTGATACGAGGCATGCAGTCAAAATATTTGTTTTGCATACGCAATATCATATTTTTTGTTGCGACGTAGCCACGTATTAACCTTGATTGTTCTTGCTTACTCAACTGACTTGTGTGCTACATGAAAAAATATTACAAATTGTTCTATAAAATAGAAATTGTTATATAATATCAAACACTATCATATTAATCTTGAAACTTTTCGAAGACGTAAGTTATTTTTCCGACCTATGGCCAACAATTCGTACCGACTAGCTAGTCAGTGTGTTACCCATTCATTTAATTTTATTCTTTGGCCTAAATATTAAATTGGGACTAACTGTCCAGTGTCTATGACCTATTAAGTTCAGAAATGCTAAAATGCCACTGGATTCCGTACATTAATTTTTAAATTTCCTACATATTCACTCATATCATATCTCACTTTCAATCTTACTCATGTGGTTGGAGGCTTACTTCCTGTGCTCTTTAATAAACATCGCTCTATCTAGACATTCTTTCGCGTAAAAACCTTATCTAATATCAGATCTGATGCATTTTAATTTCTCATACGCACAATGGCGTCTGATTATTGCGATTTGCATAATTGTTGTATAACAATGAGTGTGTGCCGTTACGCGAGTCTGTCCGTATGAATAAATCTTTCTAAAATCAATTATTATGTGAGGCACTGAGCCGCGTTACTGTGCAGCTGTTTCAAAATAAATGTTTGTTAAAGATATGGGCAAGTTACTGTAAGTCATAATATAATATATTCGTTTCTAGGAGATGCTACATCAAAATTTCACAGTGCACTTTGATGAAAGATAATGCATCCGTCTGAGTATTGAAAGTAGTTGATTAATATTAATTTTAGCTAATACACACGGATATTTTAAATCATCCGGATGGAATCTGGGCGCCTATGTCATCTTAGCTAAAATAAGCAGGACAAAAAGGGAAACTCGCAACACATGGCAGCCCTTGATCTACTCAACCCTGTATGTATTTTGAAAGCAATTAATATTTTCTCGTACATTGGACGCACCTTAACACGTTCGGTCGGTATACGTAACGAGGTTCTATTCGAGCGTCGTTTTAAGTTTTGAGCGGAATCCATTAAATTTCATTATGTTTGCAAAAGAATCTGAGTAAATTTGACTCTATATTACATTTGTTAATCTTAAGATCGAGAAATAAATACATTTGTTTTTTATGTTCAACGCTGACGCTCGCAATGCTACGCAAATAAGGCTTGGAGAGCATGTTTTGTGGTTTTTAACGCTCAACGCTGTCGCTTGAAGCCACGTTTTGTGGCCCTCTGTTAACAGTCACCCCATCAATCATTTGGTATCGCGTCTTCGCTCTATTGCCGTTACTGGGCTAGAACGGTGGCTAGATAGAAAAATTTGTACATGCTCCACTGCACTCAATTATACTGCCTTGAGGTTATAATGGAGTGCGTTAAGTGCTATAATATGGAGTAATTAAATCAGTAAAAACGTTCAGTTTCTTTTTAATAGTCTGTCTATTTTTATAGCTTATTTAAATCTTATATAACACGTTATTACAAAAAGTTGTAACTGTTAATGTTTTTTTTGTCTATTTGAAATGGAAAAAGTGAAAATTCTCTTGTAAGCACTTATTACTGATGCCAGTGACGACAACCACAGCCCCTGTGTTGTTACCGGTAGAGTTGGACTGGTAGTAGTAACATGGTCAATAAATCACTCTCGGAACCTTTACTTCAACACTTTTTATGATCAATCTTTCTCCACGTCTGGTTCAATTTTGGACCATATTCTATCACTTTCCCATTGCCTATTGGGACTACTATCAGAATAGAAAAAGTAGTGTACGCACGGTGACCGCAACAATTCAATATAATGGTACGCAACTGATTGCAGTCTTCACGACATACACAGCGCGAAGGTCGAGAACGCCCACAAGGAGTTCCAGAAGGCTATCGGCGCGGCGCTGGTGTGGTACGTGCCGGAGCGCGGCGCGCTCGCGGCGATCTCCCGCTGCGAGACGTCGCAGAAGCGGGCGCAGATGCTGCAGGAGATGCACTTTAGGTGAGTCACTGTTGTGCGACGGTGATGCAACACGTAGGTGCTCGCTGAATAATGACGAATAGGCGCACATTTGTACGCAGTCGATGTAACATCTGGATGTTCGCTGAATATTCACGAATAGGCACGAATTTGATGTTATATTTGGATGCTCGCCTAATATTGACGAAATGGCGCGAATCTGTACGAAGTTGATGCAATGTTTGGATGCTCGTCGAATATTGACGAATATGCGCGAGGAAATAATCTACTCGGGTGTAGTTGGAACTCGACACGGTGTTCGTCCGTTCCCTGCTAGGTGTAATTTTTTGTCGTGGAAATATATGGTTTTCGTAATTTTGACAATACTGCCGCACTACCGCCATACTTATTACTTAACTAACAGACCCTTGCCTACTTCGTTCGGCATTAAACAGTTTTTGGTGTGCTCCTTACAACTAAATGTTAGGGTCTATTACCCAACTGCTAAAAGGAGGGTTGTGTTTGCCAATTTGTATGTAAAATCTTGGTGCAACCACCATTATGTATTACCTTTCAAGTGAATAAAAATTATTGTATTCAATATTCGATGTAGTGTTATTATCTTGCAGCAAAATGAATAGGTTTTCTGCATATCCAACCAGAGATAACCTACATATAATATATCTGTCTATGGGAGAAACACTCAAATCCATGCCTCCTCTTGTTCCATACCATTGTCTATAAAAAATGGCAACAAACTCACGTTTGTTGTATGGGAGCCCCCCTAAACATTTACTTTATTTTGATTTCATTCTTTATTTTCAAAATGAATATAGATCATAATATTCTTTGAATATTCCAAGCGCCTACCTGTTGCTACTAATATCAAGCAAAATAGTCACGTTTGTATGGAAGCACCCTTAAATGTTTATATTATTCTGTTTTTAATACCTAGCTATATACTTAGTAGTTTAGGAGTCCATAGCGGACAAACAACGTGACACGTAATTTGTATAGATATAAGCTATTCTATCTTTCAAGTCTGATCAAACTGCACACGGTGTGCAAATTTGATCGAAATCGGTTCAGTAGTTTAAGAGTTTATCGCGGACAAACAACGTACAAATATGTAATTTATATATATTAAGATAACGGTATAAAAAATAATAAATGGTTTCATAAAAAATAATAAATTCTAAGAGACAAGTTTTGAGACTATTGATACATAATTATGGCAAGGCAAAATGTGAGGAGTGATGGGAAAATCAACTTAGTCTTGAAGACCAGCATCGCAAATGTGATCGATTTTAAGCCCAAACTCCTATTTAAGTTCGGTTACCGATGTCTAAAGGCCGTATTAGCACCTATGAGTTAAAAAAAATAATGTCCTTGCCATTCATTATTCATACAAGGAGTTGTGTCATATAATGTTGAAAGGATTTATGTTTATGCTCCTGCACACTGATTTGGTATTTATGAAAAACGTAACACTAAATGAGATCAAATTATTTGATTGATGTAATGCTAGAAAGCTTTTGGATACCATATATTAGCCTTTCAGATTATTAATTATAATTCTACATACATATTCTGCCTTAAATATTTCCCATCAGCACAAGCAAAAAGTTACCAAATGACCAATATTTGGTATCTGTTTGTATTGGGTTTGTGCAGTCAGTGTCCAAGCAGACGTCACTGGTTGTGCAAACTTAGTGCTAATATTAAAGATAGCTGAGGTGTCAGGGTCCCCGACTTCAAGCTTTGTCGAGATGGGTTGTATATACTTCCGACACGCATTTTATAACTTGCATTTTTTTGTTACATGTTGATGCCTAATTTACTTCAATTTGTTTGAATCAATATTCTATTATCCATCACATATACGATCATAATGAAATTTGGAGTCCTCGATTCTCCAACTTTCATACCAAAGAATGATTAATTGATTATATAATTAAATAAATAACGCTGTCTATACTCATGAACTAACGAGGATGCCATGGATACACACAGACAAATACATACCTAGAACCAGAATCAGCAAGATATCTGTCTGACCGAAAATCAAACCTGGATCCCAGTGTGTGTCAGAATAGTACAGTCAGCGCTCCGCCACATTGAACAATAGTTGTAATAATTGTGCAAATGAACCTATTGTAACAGTATTAAAAATAACTAATAAAAACTGATTTATTGATACAAATGACTATGAGAATGTGTATTAAGAAGTGAGTACTATTAATTGCTTTGTATAATTACAGGAATCTAGCTCAGAAGCTGTTATTGTTGAAAAAGACTGAAGAGGCAGCAAGACAACTAGAGTCAACAAAAATTCACAATCAAGGAGGGTGAGTTATTTCTATAATACCGATTTTATCCATCAGATCCAAACCAATCCAATCCAAACTATGACTTGCTTTAACGGAACGTTGGCGCAAAATATACATTATTTCTCGCTGACACCGCCGTGCTCAAAAACGTGTAGCAAAAATACTCAAATTAAGAAAAAGTTAATATCTTTTTGTAGATATGATAATCAATAATTATCTAAAATATTTAGATATTTAATTAATGCATGACGTGACTACCTATAAGTGTAAGAACAATTAGAATGTATCCAATTATGTTCTGTTAAATCTGTGATTGTAAACATTGTTTCTTATGTTGGTAATCCAATAAATACATAAATAAAACATACTTTACCTTAACCATTAACATCTTAACTATCTCACTTCGTATTTATATAAAGGTAGAGGTGTGTGGAGATTGTACGTATGTTTGTTACTCTTTCACGTCGAGTCGTTCGAACAAGCTAGTTATAAACATTTCCAACCGCATTTCCAGGTACTCAGACGAGTTCAGTGTCCGCGAGGACCTCATGGGGCTGGCCATCGGCACGCACGGGGCCAACATCCAGCAGGCGCGCAAGGTGGCCGGCATCACCAACATCGAGCTGGAGGAGGTCTCGTGCACGTTCAAAATTTGCGGGGAGGTAATCACACGTGTTCTTGTCTTTAGAATAGTATACAATTCGTATTATTGATCTTTCGAAGAATGCATCAACTTTTAATACTACAGAATATTAAAAGTCATATATCTTAGATTACTAATGGATTTCTGTGATATTCTCTAGATATTGTAGCAGTTGTAATTCACATACTTGAAATAAACCGTTTTTAATAAAAAAAAAAGAAATTTGTACTTTTGTAGGAGTGCCGTCAAATAGTTCATCCTTTTTCAACTTATTCTCATACAAAGAGGGACATTTTATATTATTATTAATAAAATTTTGTAACTTATGAAATTAAAAATCTATTGTAGAAACTAATTAATTTCTGTGAACAATTCTGTAATACTGTAAATCTGTAGGCTCAGCTAGTACGTATGCTAGCTGAGCCTCACGGTAAACTTCATAAACCGGGATTCAATTTAAAGTCCATCGCAGAGATGTTACTGTTCCTGGGAACTAAGTCGGTCGCTTCATGTAAAAGTGAGTAGTATGGCACGATATGATAATATAAAAGTGTACTACAGTCGACAGAGGCGGTTCGCACGGCGCGTTCGCTGCTGGAGTACGCGGAGGAGTCCATCAAGGTGCCGCGGGCGCTCGTCGGGAAGGTCATCGGCAAGAACGGGAAGGTCATCCAGGAGATCGTCGACAAGAGCGGGGTTGTGCGCGTGAGTACCGGGATTCATACTAATATATGCGAACACATGTATGCAACAGTCCTGTACAAACAGGTTTACAACGAGTAAATACATGGTATTATATATTAAATACATTAATATATAATACCGTGTATTTACTCGTTCGAAACCTTACCTTACTTAACTTACAAGCAACATACCAATGCACGAATACGAACACATTTAATTGTATTTTTCTTTTTATTGACTACTTGATCGTATTGGGACATCCTTTAATGTTTCATGTAGTCTAGATTATAAGTAAATTTAAGAAAAACTGTATGGATGCATACGCACGCATCCATGCTGCCATTAAGGAACATGTATACACACTACACAGTTTTACTGTATGCTTCCAATTTTGTTGGTAGCAAATATTTTTATAACATTGAAGTGGCAGATGAGCTTCAAGTTCACCTTATTATTATGTGTTGCTATGTGTTCACAGCTGCCTTTATGTTATATATAGAACAGCTTCAATCTGAAGCTTATTACAGACGTGTTACTATTTCTGGCGATCGTCGCTTCATTCTGCTTCTCAAAGGCAGGAGTTTGACGATGGGCTCTTCCCCGATTGAATCATAAGTCCACCTTTCGAACAATAAACAATATTGTCATAGAATTGACTATTACATTACATGTAATATTAAGTGCTCTTCATAGATTATGATTCTTCGTTATTGAGTGAATGGACTGTAGTACAGTCCATTCATTCAATAGTCACAGTCACTGTACACTCATATCGTAGTTATTCCTATCAGAGTTTTTTTTAAAATAAAAGTTCCAATAATGACATTGTTCTTTTTAAAATCATAAAGCTTCAACACTTGCATTGGTGTATAGTTTAATATGATGAAGATTGAATGTATCGTGCGTGTGTGTAGGTGAAAGTGGAGGGCGACAACGAGCCGCAGCCGACGGCGCCGCGCGAGGAGGGCATGGTGCCCTTCGTGTTCGTCGGCACGCGCGAGAACATCACCAACGCGAAGGTGCTCGTCGAGTACCACGTGGCGCATCTTAAGGTAACGTTACTTATTAATATTATTAAGGCGAAAGCTTGTGAGGATGTGTGTATGTTTGTTACTCTTTCACGCAAAACCTACTGGTTATAAATTGAGAGCGGGTTCTTCCAGATTTGGAAATTTACGGTTGGATGCAAGCATCTGTGTATCATTCAAATTAACATTGTCTGCGCGCGTTGTTTCGCTTAGAGGAATGGCGTGTAAACAGAAAGTATTACATAGTCTTAATATGCAAGTAGCGGACCTTTCGTCGACAAGTCATTTCGCAGCGCATTTGTTAGATTTGTACGCGATCTGAGCAAATTTATTAGGCCTTTTGCGCTTATGAATATGTATTGTTATGTCATGATTTTATTATCGTATTATAATATTATTCATTTAACATAAACATATAAAATTTTTCGTATGGGCGTTAACATGTTTCATTTGATAATATAAATACATAGATAGATAGTAGCTGTTTTTCTCGCGTATTATTAATGTAAGATGTCCTCAGTTGGTACGCCTTAATAATAGATAAATAAATAAATATTATATTCTAGGTTCATTCGCTCCATCTAAAAAGTGGCGAATGGTCCAATGTTCAATTTAGTTGTATTAACATGAGGTCAAACCGTTTTCGCGCGCAGGAGGTGGAGCAGCTGCGGCTGGAGAAGCAGGAGATCGACCAGCAGCTGCGCGTGGTGATGGGCGGCGCCGCCACCAGCTACCCGCCGCCGCGCGGCCAACCGCCCGCGCGCGCGCGCCGCCCGCGCCCGCCGCCGCACCGCTACCCGCCCGGTGCGACACCTGCCCTTATCCGATACATCGACCTACCCTTACCCGATATATCGACCTTCCGTTACCCGATGCCTCGAGCTATCCTTATCTTGCACCACGAGACGTTCGCTTGGCGCCACAAACGTTGCCTTTGTTAGATTGAACGCTACTGTTACTGTTTGTAATTACGCGGTCTTATAAGAACACATACGTTTGTTTTTAACGTTCGATGTAGACACGAGCGTTAAGCGTAAAACGCTCGAAACTAATGTTTCGTGGTCCTAATGTTAGGGTGCCGTCGAACTGGTCGCTGTGTATTATACAGTCGCAGTGCGGTTCGATAGTCAGTGTTTGTTCAGTACCACCAATACACTCTGGAGGAATACTGCTTTTTTTCCAATAAAATTAAATACAGGTTTAATTGTGGCTCAAAATTCCGAAAAAAAAAAATACAATTTTTATATTTGTATTTTATTCAATTGTTTGTCTAGTCAAGCGTAATTATGCTATGCAGCATTAATAGTGCTAGCAAGCAGCGCTATTGATGCTGTATGTTTATTTAAAAAGGAGAGCAAGGAAAACATACTTATCCGATACATTGTAACATAACAGAGATAG
>MOOZ01000067.1:108450-128461 GCA_002930495.1 Cecropterus lyciades | reverse complement strand
CTGAACGGCACGGCGTAGGCGCCGCCGCAGCGCCCCTCCGCGCCCCCGTAGCGTTATGCTTTTGTAAGAGATTCGTGATTTGTATTCCCGATTGCTACTCGACGACGTGGTCAATTGAGCTCGTGTCCGACCGCGACCGCCCGCGCGAGAGCGGAGCCGTCGCCCGTACTCTGTGGTTATGTGATTTCCTATGAAATAAACGTTTCTGTACATACTGTCCGCCGCCTTTCATTCGTCCGGGCGGCGCGCACTCGGCGCGTCGCGACCGACCGGAGACACGACGACTATGATATGTGACGCTATCGGGTTCGGGGAAGGCTGGGGGAATCCGCTGATTTATTTAATGTTACGCTCGGAATCTTAAACTACGTTCGATATTAGAGAGTACCTTTATTATTTTCCGAAAAGACCTTCCCGTTGAACTACCGGAAATTACCCACTTTGTCGAATCGAAAATAGGTTATTTTTTTCTTTATACTTTACATTTAGTCACTATTGTATTGAAACTATTGTATCTTAAACTATAAAGTAGTGTGACATTTTACTTGAGAGTTAAAAGTAATTTGGAACTTTAACATCAATTAGACGACTAACATTGACCTCGGCTCTGAGAACCACTATACGACGGCAAAGGCCTTTTTGGTTGACGACTAGACAATAAATATTTACAATGATAATTACATCAGTCATTACGATAAATAACACCTCGATATGCATTATTGCCGGGATATCACTACGGAATATATTTACAAAAGTACAGATATGCTTTCTAAGATATTGGAAAAGATGGGCCCACATTGTGTATGAGACACCCTCAGTTCTATAAGTAAAATCCTAAATATACGTATAATTATGTAATATAGACATTCAAATTCAATCAATGAAAATATTTGAAACTATACTAAGTTTCAAATATTTTATATATAATAATAATTATACACATTTCCCGTTCGATTACACAGGCCTCGTGACAATGTATGATTGCCTTCCGATCATGTTTCTAAATTCCTTACGCAAGATCTATAATGTTATCTAAGGTTATTTATAAACACGATTGACCGATTCCCAGCTGACGGGGCGCGTTCACACATATAAAACTTTTTATTTATCCCCTAAGTTTTATTTAAGAGTAATAAAATGCGCTTCCATAACATAATGCCTTCCGTCAGGTGCGATTCGTCCCTAAGATGTTAAAACTATGTACACGGCAAAATACAAGAAAATTTGGTGCTAATGTGGGTCCATCTTCAATAGAAATTGTATAAATGTAGCTCTCTTGATATGTTGTTAACTTTCAGGTATTTAACGTGTCGATAATTGATAAAACATGAGTATTGTTTATGTTACCGTAAATGCCCAGTATCCGTCGTCGTATTCTTACGGTTCGCTCATTACTGGCACCGTTAGCGGGAATCAATTGTAAAGTTGGTTCAGTTAGAGCCCGTTTTTAATAGAAATGTTGATCATAAACAGAAACGAGTTTTGACCGAACGTTTATAGTAAATAGTTTTATATTCGGATTTTCCTAACTGCGTCGGTGAGGATGAGCGACGAGAGGTAAGAACTCGATCGATAGTCATTGGATATTTACGACAACATCTGTATCAAACAACGAATGTTTGACCGTAGGATAAGCACTTTTTTACAATATTTTTGAAAAAATAAATGCTTTGTAATCTTTCGCAGTTACATGACTTGATTGTATGAGCGATGTCAGTAACGGAAGTTCTCAGAGGCCGCGTGCACGCCGGCCCGGCGGCCGGGACGACAGGCATTCGCTGTAAGAACGCCACGGACGCCTCGTCGGTGTTCATTGGGCCGGTGTGCGCGCGCCCTGAACCATACAATTTGTGTACTGCCGATGATAAAGAACTTGTGAAGGAAATTCTTGTCCCCAGTAAGCAGTACTGGGTAATGTAAAAAATTGGAGTTGCGAGTTGGAGTTACAAAGTAATTACGATTTTGCACGACATTTTGCATGATATACCTAATTTTGGTGATTTTTTTGTTTGGTAATAAACAAAATGTAACAACAACTGAAAATGATTTTTATTAGACTGACCTGTAGTTAGTGATAACATTATTTTAGCGATTAGCTGTGAATGTTTTCGAATGAATATGATGAAAAATACATAATAACATAGTAAGTGTACAAAATATATCAGTGTATTAAACGGTACAATCATATGAAATTTCTTTTTAATACATGTGTGTACATGTTATCTAAAACAATCTTATCTTATTTTACAAGACCATCGTCCCTGATAACGAGTGTACATATTTGTATCTGATGTTTTAAATTTAATATAATTTGAAATAATATGTCGGGCCGATATAATCAGAAGAAACTGGTAGGTTCGGTAAGGTTATTAAATTTGGGGCGTAGGCGATTTCAATCTTTAGATCTTGTAAGGCAAATGTTATAAGAACGAGTCTAAGGCCCCGTTAATATTTGCAGACATTGAACGTGTCAGCATGAGCCGTGACAGATAAGTTTATCTTTCTTTAAAATGTGTGTTATTGTACTTATATCTATTGTAACACAACCACGCAGACTGGGGGCCGTATCTGTCAAAATATTATTAAAACATGATTTAGTCAGTCATGTCTCGTGTCGGGCACTTTCAATGGTTGTAGATATAAATTAACCCTAATGATGTACTTGGGCGTAAACTCTTATATATAGTCGTAACTCGCAATGCCTCTGTAAGAATATATTTAGCATGGTCCCTTTTAAGTTTGTGTGTAGACTAATAAAGTATCTTAAACATTTGTCATAGCAATTATACTAATTACATGTGAAGTTTTAAGGAAGAATATGTAACTTCAGTTATCATTAAACAAAAACGGAAGGAATCTTGAAGTACATTTGCTGACATCACCCTAATTCAGTAGTTGCTGGTCAAGCAACATAACAAGAGCATTACATTCATTGACCATATTACAAATGGATGTCGGATCTAGTAATAAAGTTTAAAAAAATGTCCGAAGAAAATATATTTGTACATACCAAAACATGTGATTTTAAGTAACATAGTAACATAACAGTTATGCATCTTGATCTACCTATTAGGCACATGTGAATTGTAATAGTACACTCGGAATATAAGGTGGTTTAAATTATATAGCATATTAAATAGCAGGTAGAAAAGATTGGTGTTATAAATTTGAAGAGTTATAAATTTAACCAGTTGAATTTATAGCATCTCCTTAACTGGAGGGCCACGGCACGTTTGTTTTAAGCGCAAATATCAAAGATATTTCGTGAACATATAGGATTTGACGTATACGTATATATTTGTTTTTAACGCTCAACGTTAAGGATTTCAGCGCCAAGCGAAAAACGCTTGTCGCGAATGTTTCGTCGCCTTCTAGTCACAGTGAATAGATTTTTATGATCTGTTAAAAGATATATCAATTGAGTGTTAAAGGATATCGTTTGGAGCCTGTGATTTCTTTCTTCATTTTATTTTAGCTATTTACAGAGAAGGCTACTTGGATAACTTCTTAAAAAAGCCAAAAGTTGCGTTTGTATCTGTTTTACTTCGGACATTTTTGTTTCAACCCGACATCCACGGGTCAATTCAGTTTACACAAAGGTGCCCAGCTGTCTGGGCCGGTCCCCGGCAACAATGAGGTGGTGGCATTAGAGTAGGCGGTGGCGGTCTTCGTGCTCGCTGTCTTCGGAGTCGGAGGGAGAGCAGCAAGAGGAGTCGCTCCAGTGCTGGAACTCTTCTTTGTGGTGCTCTAGGGCCATAAGCGACGGGAACAGGCTGTCGCATGCGCTGCATCTGTAATCGTGGATTACGTTCGTTAAGTAGTTTTATAACGCTAGAGCTGCCGCTGTGTACAATGTGACGTGGAGCGCTATTTTGCTAAAGTACATTCTATTAATTAAAATAACTTAGTATTGGTGAGTGAGTGGTGGTTTGTCGTAATGTTATACATATTTATTTTCACATCCTTCCATAATGTTATAATATAACTAACTGGTTTCAGCCGCGTTTATTAGAGAACAATCTATTAAAGAACTATTTTAATATTTAATAAAGCAACACTTAGTAAAAATATTGGAAAGATGTTATAAAATATATATTGATCACAACCGCTCCGTAAGGAGCCATTCCTCAGCCGCGCGGCATGATACCTCGCAGCCGGTGCTTCCATCGTGATTATAAAAGTATTTCCTACTTACATATACTCTATAATGTATAAATTTACAGTAAATTACATTTTAAAAGACTATTGAAAGGAAATTTACGTCGAAAAAAGGTCATCTACTTTAACAACTTTCAATGCATTTGGACGACCAAAAAAAAACGTCATTCCTCAATCAAATTTCGAAATAAATAAATGCAATATTAAATCGGCTTTTATTTGCTGAAAAGTATATTGTTGGCAAATACAGTAGATTCCAACAAAAATAATGTATTATTATAGGACTAATTTGAATACCATAAAAGGTTATAGTGAGTCAACCTTAAAAGCTTGACATAATTATGCTGTCCCGGACTTATTTTTTTAGCACTTTTAAGGGAAACGATTTCGTAATGCATGATTTTTGCGTACCTTTCACCGTTTACGCAGCATACGCAAGAAAAGCTCTCAAAAATTAAAAATATTTTCCAGTTTGTGCAACATTTTCCTTTGCTGCTCTACTCTTATTAGTCATAGCGCGATATTATATGGCCTATATTATATTATGATATTATATGGATAAATTTACTATTCAACACAAAAAGAGTTTTTCAATTTGAATTAGTAGTTCCTGAGATTAGCGCGTTCAACCAAACAAACAAACTCTACTTCTTTATAATATTAGTATAGATAATTGCAAAAGTTTGCGTGTTTAGAATTTCGGTATGAAATAACACGTACCTCTTTAGTAGTGTGAAATGTAAGCAGAGTATTACTGACTGCTAACTACGAAAATAATTAATAGATTACCCAAAGTGCCGCTTTTTCTGCTGATGGTCGCTCAGAGCACGACGCGTGGAGAACGATCTGTCGCAAACGTTGCACGTCAGTGCTTCATCTGAAAAATATGACGGATAAATTAATTAAAGATTAGTATACTATACTATATTAGGTCATTACTACAGTGGTGTGGTTTTAAGAATTATAGTTAGCGTTAATTACAAATATTAAGTCAAACGTATTTTTTCATCCAATGATTATTCTGTAAAGAAGCTATTAGGCTAGAAGAAATAAAAATGTACTAGTGTAATTGAAAGCAGTGATAAAAGACACTAGTCTTTTAAGTTCCATTAATAAGACTTAGTCTTTTTATCCTCAAGACTGAGTCATTTCCTAAAGGATTATAAGTCTCTAAAGGACTTGTTTACGTTGACATGGTTATTGGAAATGGTTTCAAGACGAGGGTAGACTTCTAAACAATGTTCTTCATCAATTGAAAATGTTCTCGTGTATTCGTTTCATATGAGCTCGGATGAGGGTACTGTATGCAGACGAGAACCTTAACGTTAAAAGGACTTGAGTCTTCATTCTACAGTTAATTCTTGTAAATAGTTATTGTCGTAAATAATAAATACGTGACGAATGGATAATCTCTTTCCTTTGGGAAGTCAGTAAAAAGATAGACAAATTGAAAACGCAACTCAACAGTAAAAAGGTTATGAGAACTTTTCTAAAAATCAAACACATCCGGACAAAAAAATGAATTTATTTAAAATATAAAGCACGCTTAAATTTAAAGGTCGTTTTTTAAATAATAAAAATATAATTGGAGGGGCGTCTCAGCTGCAACTGTCGAGTCAAGGGCCACGAAACATACGGGTAACGAACGGGTCATATTTAATTTAGAGCAAAATTTAGGAAACTTTTTTACAATTTGCAATGTAACTTCATCGTTCTATAAAGTCGGATATAATTATTAACATTCCTTTTTAGCGCTTTATGCAGACGCTTTTAGCGCGAGGCGAATTTTCTATGACCCGAGGACTATGAAACATTCGTTTCAAGTATGAATTGCAATATTAAGCTAATTTTATCAAATTTGCATTCTCGTGGCCCTCGGGTGAGAAACTGTGTATAAATCGGCGTAGATGTCGCCAGTAGTCTTACATTATGTGCTATGTAAATAAAGTCCATAACTTCATGAGAAAAACATTTTTGTTTCCCCCTATCGATTACGTAAGCCTTATCAATAACTGTTAATCATACAATCAAGAGAATCGAGGGAATCAAAAAAGAAGAAGTCCTATGAATGGATGATAAGATAAATTTAATGTATATATATGTATATTCCAAATAATTATATTATGAAACCCTGATTATTTTGTCATATTAAGTCAGTTTACGCAGTTTTAATGACCTTTGAACAGTCCGAAATTAAAATGATGAATGATGGTGGTAATAAAAATTTTATAATAGGCCATTTTAATTGTAGTATTACATTGGATAACTATTAGTCCGGGATCCCCCGTACATTTTTAACACTTATTACAATCAAGCAAATTTTTCGAGAGTTTGTTTGATTTTGTTGAGACGCCCAACTGCTGTCCCGACGATTATCGATTGTGGTAGCTAAAGAAGGTAGCAGGGACACAACTTGTTAATTAGACGAAACTGAAAAATTTATTCCTAACCGGTTCTATTTGTCCTACAAAATGTATAGTTGTATCAAACAGTACCCTTTTTGCATTATGTATCAATAACGAGGACATGAAAAATGATTACTAACCAGCAGAATTTTTGACTATTGCTTATATAATATTATTAAAATATAACAGCCACATTGTCCTACAAATCACGTGGTACGTTGTCCTAGTCCTATGGCCAAAAGTTGTACTACAAATACCTGATGTAAAAATAATTACTATCAAGCTGAATCTTCGCGAACAGCTTCGCTTCGATGAGACTCCCAATAAATTCCTGTACGAAAATTCTGAGTTGTGGTATTTAAAGAAGGTAGCAGGGACTAAATATATTAATTGTCGATCGAAAATCATTGTCGGGAAAGTAGTTGGGCGTCTCAACGAAATGAAGCTCCTTTCGAAAAATCAGCTTGATAGAATTAAGTGTTAAAAAATGTATGGGGGATCCTGGACTATATATAAAAATACACTGTTTTAAAATACCGTGATGTAAATATTTAAACATACAGAACATTTTTGATTAAAACTGTCAAGTTTGAAGTCAATAATCGAGCAACATATGCCTGAACAAAACACCAAATAAATCTGAACATTTACAGTCGTACATATAAGCCAAACACATTATAATATGGTACATACAGTCGTTTCACGTGAATCAATTATTATCTTACAAAGCGTACCTACTGCTTCGTAATTATAACAAATTTGCGATCCGCACATGCTTTACACGTTTCTGATTAGACAATTTGAACAACATATGCATGCATTGAACTTAAATACCTTTGTTTGTCGCTCTATTGCTTCTAGTTCCACTAGCGAAAATTGTATAATATAATTATTGTGGTTTATAAGAACGACGGAAAAAAGACACGCGATTTTGTTTTATACTAAGAAAATATATCTGAATACAAAATCGAGGTTGTGCGCATTTATTCTAAAATATATTGGATATGTCTTGGTCTTAACAGTTAAGTATTACAAGTTTTATACATTACTAGCTGAGCTCGCGGTTTCACCCGCGTTTAAAAGAAATGTAACGTGACATACATTAACCGAAATTTATATCTAATTAGAAAAAAAAAACTCCGATTTTGAAACATTCTTCATTGGTGCTCCGCTCCTGTTGATCTTAGCGTAATGATATAGCCTATAGCCTTCCTCGATAAATGGGCTATCTAACATCGAAAGAATTTTTCAAATCGGACCAGTAGTTCCTGAGATTAGCGCGTTCAAACAAACAAACTCTTCAGCTTTATAATATTAGTATAGTATAGATAAATACTATTCTAAAGTAAAATGGAAATTGTTTACTCCCTAACACCTTTATACACCTCTTTTTAATACAAAAAGCTTGTTTTGTACAAGAAAAAAAGAAGTTTCACCCAAAATGGTATAAGTTACCTAAAATATAAATTTTATTTTATGCATATAAATAACAGTATGTATTTAATATTATAATGTAAATACTTAGATTATAAACAGTTGCCAATAGGCCAGAATATTGTACTAATAAATAATAAAGTTACTTTTCAAAACATAGCTATTTGGTAATATAAGGCTAACGATATTATTAGAGTATAATGTAAGCCGTATTTTCCAGCAAATTTTTAAATTATGTAAAAGATGTGACAATTTACTAATACATTGAGCAAATTAGGCAAGTCCAGAAATTTTCAAAATTTTGTAAATTATACTTGCATATTTCTTAATAACTATTTCATATTAATATGTAGCATAAAATATTTAAAAAAGGTTGGAAGCTAATGATTTATAGTAAACAAAGGCAAAAACAAATAATTGAATTTGTAAGTTATTATAATTTTTCATATATATTATAATAGAAAATATTTTACTGAACTTTTATTAATCGTAATTCACCAACCAATAAGCATTTTATATCAATTTAAAGTTATAGGAAAAATGTTCAAACATCACACAGCTTGTAGGACACCAAAGTTCACATATTCTTTAATTATATGTTAAATGGGCAGTGTATTTGATACCGATGACTTCATCATGCTACCAAAGAATTTCATTCCTGAAGATCCTCCCGGGATGGTTCCCATCAACATCCAGAGCAGAGCCAACACTTGGGCAACAGCACAGATGATGGTCAAAGGTGTGCTTTGAAGATGTAATGCAGAATACAGTGTTGCTATCAACGTAAAACCATACAACGAAGTTGTGAGTGCTCTTTCTTTTGAAAACATTGATTTCATGTGATTCCAAGGCCCATATAAGAAGCTGAAGCTGTAAAAATAAAAATATTTTTACTATATTATAGTACATCAATTATTTAAATGAATAAATATAATATAAATGAGATATAACAAAAGAGAAACAAATTCAAGGTTTTCTTTAAGGAAATGTTCACTACAAACTGTGACATTTCTAAAAAAAATGGTTTTTATGCCTTTTGTTAATTGACCTTAGTAATATGAATTGTATAAAACTTGAATAAAAATTAGTCACTATCATTATGGAACTATTGTTGTAGTTATAATGTAAATTCTTTATTAGTTCATTCAACTGAAAGATAAGTTGGATATAAGTATTTTTTCATTAACTATTTGTATATTATTTATTGCCTGTGTGGCAGATAATCAAATTCACAAATTTCTAATAAAATGTTTGCTATAAAAAGTGGAACGAAGCCAATGTCTACATATTAACAAAGGATTAACACAATGATTTTTTTAAACTATAATATTATTATATATAATTTATCATTACCATTTATATCAATATTAATCACACAATAAACAATAACCCTAACCACTTGTCTACGATTCATTCAGAGCATTTACCAATATCATGGATATAAGCTATACAAAGAACTTTTATGGGCAAGTAGCCTTCTCATTCTTCATAAAAACCATTGTCAATAGCAAATACAAAATATTACAAGCAAAAGAAATATGGGAATTGTAAGACCACTTACCTAAATATAAAGGATAGACTCCCTAATGTGAATAGCAGTGCAAATTTTCTCGCTTGTAGTAACAACAGTGGTATATACAGAAAGGACAAAGTGAAACATAGGATACCGATGAAGAGACACATTCCGAAACCGAGGAACCGCTGCGTTCGGGTCTGAAACACGAACATCGCTATTAACATCGACATTATTATTTCTCTGACATAGTTAATACTGTGTAAATAATACAAATTTTGTAAGTGTAAAAAGTACTTACCAAAGTGAAATATTCCTTTTGAACATTCTCAAACCAACTCTCGTTCGAATGACTACTCGTTGGTGTCTCATCTCTGTTTCTAGAGAAAAAACTGGGGGTGTAGTTTGAGAAACTGAATTTGCTGCGACGATCATTTTGCAACAAGTACTCGTCTAAATCTGATTTGAGGTTCGCCATCTCGATTTAACACTTTCTTTGAACACGGTTTCAGTTTTACGAGCAATTTAATAGTGTAATTATCTACGTTTATTAAGTCTGTCATCAAAATACCACGGAAAATACAAAATTACACTGCTCCTCTCATGACCTCATTCGTTGACACTGTGACGTTTATGACAGGTGTCAAATTTGTTAGTGATGCGAACCTCGAGTATAAAACAAACGTCACGAATGTATCGCGTAATCGATTTGACTATATTTTAAACAATAACTGTGACTAAAATAAAGCGTACCGTAATCCGTATCGTCACTGAAGTCGTCGTGAGCGTGTCTGCGTATGTTGTTATTGTATCGATCATGCGCACAAGGCGGACAAACGCCCCGCGTGTCGCGCTCGTCCAAATCAGTGCTGCTCCCATCGGAATCAGCTTGAGTCTCTTCGATGTGAATGTCTTCAGTCTGTCTGTTATCGAGTTTCTCATTCGATGACAGCTGATTGTAGTTTTTGCGTGGCGGTCGTGCTTCTGTGGATAAAAAGGTTAAGTATTACAGTATTGTATTGTAGTTATTTACTTTTGGAGTTTACTCCTTAAAAATCGGTTTTCATATGAGGCGCCCGGTATGAGAAAAATATGAGGAGTAAAATGTAGTGATCAAATGACCGCGTTACGTTTTTGGTGAGCAACCTATTTCATCTTTCCCTTTTTCATCTGCCGCATAGATGGCGCTGTTTACAACAATTGAATATTACTTCAAGTTTTATCATTTGACGCATAACTGGCGCTGTTATAACAATTGAATCTTCAATTTTTTTCATGCGTCGCATAGATGGCGCTGTTTACAACAAGTACCTGTTAAGACAATCGTACTTAAGGAGTAAACTCCGGTCGTGCGTCGAAGCTGCCACAGACTTTTTTCCAGAAACTGATAGGCATGTTTATGGCATATGGACCATGGCATAAAACGATCAATTAAATCTTTATCTTATTTAACAAATACATTTAATTCCTTGTTATTTCTTTTCATTTGCATTGTACATGCTTATTAACTTAATAAACATTCATTCAGCTCATTTTCATATGAAGCGATCATATTAGTCCTCGGAAATAGCAATGTATCTGTGACTACTTACGAATTACTTTTGTCTGATTATCGCATAGACTGCTATTGAGGCTAAAACCATATATGGACAATAAATACCATGTTAATTTTATATTGTAGACAGTAGACAACTATTAAGAAAGGATTTGTAAATCTTCCATCCCTGATGGTGTTAAGTAGGCGTAATGGTTTTATAATAATCTGAGTGCAAGGAATAATACTTAACAACAAGCAACATTTATTAGTCAACTTTTTGGTGTTGATTTACAACGTTACTGTGCGTGTGCATTGTACATCAACATTAGATTGATGTAGGAAACGAGCATGGCAGGCCACCTAATTGTAGGTGATCGTTGCCCATGTTCATCTGTCAACTGCATAATTATAAAAAGGGGTTTTTATCTAAAACCGCTCACAGATGAGTTGCCACTCCTTAGGATTAAAAGGATTTTTAGAAGTTGTAACTCATCTGATGTCCGGCATAGTATATTATCAACAGTGTCTAGAAGGCAATATTTTTGGCCGAAGCCGAAGGTTTTGCCGAAGGTGTTTTTTTTGGCCGAAGGTGGTCGAAGCCGAATCCGAAGATTCGCTCGGACACTAGTTATGTATATATCCTGTAATTTATGGAGATTCATCGGGTAGAATATGTATATAAAAGTTTTACTTTATAGTAACATAAATTTACTTCACGTGTTTTTTTGTATCTATTATTAAATAATATTTAGAATACTTACTAATTTGGAGATACACAATTTATAAACATGCACTAATCATACGCTGTATGTTTCCATTGATAACAATCTATTTATGGAGCCAATATAATGTTCAGTCATTAGGAAACAACGACTAGGGACGGGCGATTCTCTCTAGTGGAATTATCGGCACAAAAGAGAGTAAACATCATTTACATTTGATTGGAGCTTCGTAGTAGACTGGACGTGCGACGCAAGAGCGGTCATTCCGCTGAGTGAATATTGTCTCGTTCCTCCTGATTGCACTGCTAAATGCTACATGTGAGTATAGTGCAGGATAGACTACTTTAAAAAGAATGATTTCAGAAATTAAGTACTGATATTAAGATGAATTTATGGTGATATTACAACTATATTACTAAGAAATATTATGTACGATATTACTAAGCAATACATAGATATTAGTATGTATTTTTATGTAGATATAGTATTTTTATAATCAGTGATTTTCGTCGTTTTAATTGTAATGTTTACATATCGTCTATAAACATGCCAATAAAATATCTTTTAAAATTTATCGTTACGATAAATTTAAAGCATAAATATGTTATGATAACCGATAACCTACATTATGTAATGATATACAGAGTTACAAATATATTTTTATTATTTTAGATAAATATGGAGTCACCGAAAATAGCAGTGCTCGGAGCAGGTGTAGTTGGCATGACAACTGCAAGGTTATTGCAAAACGAAATGAGAAATGCTAAAGTTACAATAATAGCAGAAAGTTTTAAAGAAGATACGACCAGCGCGGTGGCCGCAGGTATATTTCGACCTGGCACGAGTTTTCGAGGCTCCACTAAAGAGATTACAAAGAAGTGGATTGATAACTCTTGGGAATATTGGCAGCAAATATTAGAATCTTCCGAAGCCCCGCAAGCCGGCCTTATGGCTTTTTCCAGTTACATATTCTCAAAGGAAAATTATCACGTCACAAGAAATCATTTGATAGAAGACTTGGTACCTCTTTACAGACCTGTCGATAAGAATGAACTCAAAATTTGTGGAGACGGTTGGAAGTATGGTTCCTTTTTCTCAACACTGAAAATCGGTTCCGAGAGATACTTGCCGTGGGTAGAGAATAAGTTTATTGCAAATGGCGGCAAAATAGTGAAATGTAAAATCGATAGTTTTACATCACTACCAGAAAAGTTCGATTTGGTATTTAATTGTACCGGATTGGGTGCGAAATATTTGTGCAAAGATTTCGATTTAGTCCCAATTCGAGGTCAAGTTATAAAAGCCCGTGTGCCATGGTTGAAAACGGCATTTTATGGAGATTATGATGCTTATATTATTCCGGGTTTTGATGGCATAGCCACTTTAGGAGGTGTGCGGCAGTACGACAGTTATAACATGAACGTTTGCAAACACGACGCGGCAGCCATTTTCGAACGATGTTGTGAATTATTGCCGGCGTTGAAAAATGTGGAAATTGTTGAACATAAAGTTGGATTACGACCACACAGAGTTCCCGTTCGCGTTGAAGGAGAGTTGATTAGCGGTTTGAAGGTGGTCCATTGCTACGGTCACGGCGGTTACGGTGTGATGTGCGCGCCAGGTACCGCAATGGATGCGGTAAAAATTGGTGTCGATCTTTTTAAAAGCAATATTAAAAGTAAGGTCTAAATCTAATATGTTGCTCTAATATTTCTAATTTATGTAAATGTTACATAGTTCATTATATCATTAAATATATGAATGCTCACCAATTTATTTGTTTGTTTACCTAAATGCCTTCTTGTTATATCTAATGTCTGCATATATGTAGGAATGTGATATTCGACGTATCTATTTAATTAAATACAAAATTGTTACTTATAATTATTAAGAAAGAAATCGACTCGTATTGCAAAATAATTCAATCAATTTGATAAACATTTTTTTTCTAAAAACAAAATAAATAGAGTAGAAGGTGTCCTATGTTAAGGCGCTCCTCTTATTTCAAACATCAAAGTAAACTTTACCAGTGATCTTGTTCCCTTTGTTATTAGGGAACAGTTGTTTCATGTATTTTTTGTATTTTCATAGGTAAGATGTACTTACTTTTCATTTTCTCAAATACCTTAAAAGGTTATGCATACAAGGTTTTCATTTAGAAAATAAAATAACAGGGACATCGTAATGTACTTTCCTTCTTCTATTATTGTGTATTAATATTTATTATTCATACTTTTATTAATTTTAATATTTACTTTTTTTATGAAACCTTTACTTTAGTCCGCACTGAAATAATTCTAGAAGACTTCGCTGTTTACCAATAACACCAAAATATGTAGGTATTGATTTAAAATTTAATATTTCAATACGTTTATAATACAAGTTCAATAAAGCGAGTCTATTATTATTGTAGACACTTATCATTAATACGTACCTACAGTATACAGTTCAACACATTTAGATTTATCCAAGGGCTACGAGCCCCAACACGAATAGCTTTCACATTGCATTGCAAGAGTCAAATTTGAGCGATTAAAACAAATGCAATTTTTCGTGACCTTTTAAATTCGGACATACCGAACTTAAAGGGTCACGAAATTTTATAAAAAAAATATTAAAATTTGATATGACTCTTGAACTTGAGATGATATTCTTGACTTTTGTTAATATTCTTCTTCAAGAGAACAAGAGAAAGTGAGTTTTTCCACTTGTAACTGATTAACAGCGTGGTAATACAGTAGGTCTGGAATTGCTTTGAGATTCATGTTCATTTTGACTTATTAGGTATTAGTTAGAGTAATCCCACCTGGGAAATTGTGGCGTGATTAAATACTGTCGCACGATGCGAGCAACGCCACTTGACAGATGAAGAACCGCTTGTCTCATAACTGCTGAGTTATGATGATGTGGTTACATCAATTATTATAATGGAAAGGCGGAATAGGGAGTGGGATTTATATTGTCTGACTTGATAAGGTAATGAAGCTGTGCATTTAATTACAATTTGTTACCTGTTTGGTAAACTTAGCGGATGAATAATTATGAAATTTGAAACGTCTTTTCTGAGTTTACATAATTAGTTATTAGCTTTTATTTTAGTTCCAAAACAAGATAGTAAAAAAAAGACAACTAAAATATATATGCAGACGAAAAAATCCGTTGAGTTTTTTTGCCGGATTTTTAAATTGTGTCCGGCGAATTCCGGTGGTAGTCTAAGTAGACGAGAAATGTGTTAAAACTGATCTAACTTTATGCATAGTATAATAATATAATCTATAACTATTCAGGACTAAACTGAAACTGAAAGTTAAAATTGCAATACTAAAAGTCATTTAACTTCGAGCTAGGTGATGTTTTAAGTCTCATTTTCATAAATCAAGTAAATAATAAAATAAAAAACACCTATTACTAACCAAAAGTTATATACTTAATTTGTTGATAATGTTGTAATTTATGATGCTCTATTATGTAGAGATTGATACTAGCATTAAGTCCGCCTTTTGTACCAGATTTTAAAAATATAATAAAGTTAAAATAAATAAATAAACATTAGCATATCAAAAACAAAAATAGTGAGTCAATTTTCCAATTATTTTTTTATAATAGATATATTATATAAATGCAAGAAAGAAGCATAAATGTAAAAGAGTTTTTATGCAAATGGTCTGTACGATTAGTGAATCATTCATCATTCATCATGGAACATTAAAAGCCACTAAAAGCTGTAAGGTTTATACGATGTTCATAAGAACTTACTTTATGGATGTTAATATAATGAAAGCCGACCACATGAGAGTTAAACTTACGTACTGAGGGTTCCGTATCACATCAATATAAGAAGATATATTTGTAAGATATTTATAACAGAACATATCTCCTTTCGTTCAGATTTGGATTTCAAAAACGCTTCTAAACATCTGAAAGGATTCTTGTACGTTGGACGTTTTTTTACGATAGAGCAAAAATAAAAATCTTTCACCTTAATATATACTCAAATACATAAAATGATAGTAAGTGTAATTTTTTAAAACACCCAAACCTATATTTAACTGTTCGGTTCAAAAGATACAGTCGTTAAAAGGTATCACCGACAGATTGATCACCACTCATCTTTATGGTTAGTTAAAAAAACAACTGCAGCAGTAACCATTTAACATCTAATACTTCATTATATTATGTATGGAGTCCTCCCGATGTGTGGTATTATTTTTTTTACAGCTGATATATCGTTTAAGTTTCACGGATCGTAGTCATGGCGAAATTCCATAATAAAGTGGTTCAATTACGCGATAATATTCTCAAATTATGTAATCCAATGCTTCAATGGTATTAAAACGACGCAGAAGCTATGGCTTCTTGAATGTGATGTAGCACACGGTAGTCAGTTTTTACCCGACTACGGCAAAGCAAAAGGAGTTAAGTGGGTATGTAAGTAAGTTGTTTATTTATTAGCCGGTAATTTTTTAATAGTTCGTACATTATAATTTCAGCAGGGACAAGTTTCTTGTTTCGTACTTTTTAGAGCGTGTTTTAGTAGTCGGGTTTTAGGTTTTAAACTCTAATTTTGAGAATTTATCAACACGCTACTGCTTGCTCAGATACGTAGGTCACAAAATTACGCTTACAAATGAATGATACTGTGTTAATTGCAGTATAATTGATGTACAAGCGAGTTAATTTATTTTAATTGTGGCTATGATCAATTTACATAATATTTATGTTCTAAATATAAACAAGTTATATCGACCATATTAAAACATCACATGTTATAATAATAATTACTATTTAATAAAAGAAACAAACTGCATTTAATATTTATTTCCTATATTTCATATGAATACCTCCAGCGATTTACGTACAGGTAATCAAGTTTTTCACAAATCGTTCTCAGTACATTGTTGCGGAAAAACATTATCCTGCTTCTGACGCAGTCGGGTAAACATACTTAACTTCTTAAAAGAATCAATTTCACTTGCCATTTTGATACCTTTAACTTTTAATTTGTTTCTAATACGCTAGTTCCCGTGTAAGTCCAACGCTAACCAAATCAATTTGCGACCGTTCCAAACCATATTATACTTAATCTAAATGTCACTCAAATGATCACTCTGTGAGCCCGTCTGGGTTTAGTTCGTACTATGTGACCTTAATTCGAAAATATCAATTCGGTCTGCGTTCACCGGATAGGTACTTTATGCTAATATACTCACTAGGAACGCGTGATAATAAATTATATAACGAAGTCGACACTACGTATTGATACAATTTTGATATCGTGTGGTGTTGGTCTTGAATAGCACTACTCAATCTTTTCCGGGATGCCTAAAGGAAAAAATTAAAGAGAGGGATAGCAGGGTCTTTCTAGAAATCATTCCTATTCATCTATAGATTAAAGGAAATCATGGGCTTTTGATTTATCAAAGAAGAAGCAGAAAAATATTGATAATTAACACATTAATTACTAGTCGTAAAATTATCAAACGAACTTGGAATACTTTTAGGATATAATAATGTCAATAACTTACTATATTGTAATAGAAAATGTTTTTATAACAAACTCCACGAATATACCTATGACGTCATAGCACTGATAATCTCAAGATCGTTATGCCCGACAGCGTATTCGCCAGTTCAAGAAGAGTTGTAATGACTAGAGATGCCACGAATAGTTATACGGCCGAATACCGAATATTCGGCGAGACTCTTGGAAGAAGCGCAGAATATTTGGCAAAAGAGTATTCGGCAACACTTAGTACTTTCCGCATTTGTGACTAAGTTGCGGTTGTGTCACAACGCACTTTATTTGTTGATTGTTGATGCATTATACTATATGTACTGAATAATATTTTTTTTACATGGCGTCTGTTTGCCAGATCTGACAGCAGACTCTTAGACAGAGCAAGTGATAGTCAGCAACCGCGAAACAATATCCTACCCTTTCACAATTCGCTAAGATTTATTTATTATCTCCCGGTAGCAGTGTATATAGTGAACGGCTCTATTTGGAAGCAGGTGTCATTTATGAGGAAAAACATAATAGTTGCTTTCGAAAAATGCTGAAAAATTTGTTTTCATCATTTTTCGTTTCATAAATTACCACTGATAAATTTTTAAAATTAATATATTCATTTGTCAGTTAAATAAACATCTTTGTGAGTTATATTTTGATTTCGTTCTTTTTTATGATGATAGCTATTCGGTATTCGGCCGAATAGTTGGCAATATTCGGCCGAACACCGAATAGCCAAAATAGTGGCCGAATAACCGAATACCGAATAGTTGCCGAATATTCGTGGCATCTCTAGTAATTACTACGAACCTATTTAAAAAACTGAAAACCAACGTATTACAGATTGAAAGTCTGAACCGAACTTCGATTGAATTTCACAGTCCGGGATCCCCGTACATTTTTAACACTTATTACTATCAAGCAAATTTTTACGAAAGTTGAGACGCCCAACTTCTTTCCCGACGATTCTCGATTGTGGTAGCTTAAGAAGGTAGCAGGGACAAAACATATTACTGAACTCAAAAATGTATTCCTAACCTGTTCATTTTTGTTAAAAATTAAGATATTCGTCTAAGTTTTTCGAAAAACTATTTGTCCTACAAAATATATGGCTTTATAAAACAGTCCCCTCTTTTCAACATGTGTCAAAAACGGGGTCATGAAAAATGATTACTAACCAGCAGATTTTTTGTCTATTGCCTGCATAGTATTGTCGTACAAATCACGTGGTACGTACCTAGTCCTATGGCCAAAAGTTGTACTACAAATACCTGATGTAAAAATAATACCTATGAAGCTAAATCTTCACGAATAGCTTCGTTTTGATGAGACGCCCAATAATTTCCTGTACGAAAATTCTCGGTTGCGGTAGCTTTTTCTAATTGAAAAATACCACGGAAACCGAAACAGTGTGTTTAGGAAGATACATCATACAAGGCGTTCCAACTAAGCCGTCAGGCTTAGCAACGCGTCCGATCTCAGGTAGGATTCGAATCGGGTTGATCAGAGGTGTCCCTAGGCGGCAGTGGTCACTTTCCATCAGGCGGAATGCATGCTCGATTGCGTCATCAAACCTATAAAGATAAAGTTACACGTTTTAATACCTCCAACTCCTTTCTACCTTCGTATTTCAAAACGCAGGCTACAACCCCTACCGTATTGACCTTCCTCTGGTTTATAGTTATTTGTAATCAACCTAATGAGTATATAAGTATCACAATGGCTTTACCTGAAGTCGACTATGAATATTTTACTTCTCTTGTGGACCAGTGAATTCAGTGTGAATAGTGTTCATCTACGCAACCGTAATATATATTAGCCTAATATATAGCACAGTTGACTAGCACTTACCCGCGACTTCGTCCGCGTAGAAGTCGAAAATGGTTCTAATAGGATTTTTAATTGGTTTTTGACGTTATTATATTTTATAACGTATAAATTATTATGTTAAAATATTGAACACTTATTAAATATAACAATGTTTTTTAAAGTGTAGGGTAAAACAAACGTGAAAATAAAAAAATGATTTTATTTTATTTTATGAATACGTCACATGTGGTATTACCTTTTTACAACGAAATCGAAATACTACACCTACTCCGGTAGATCTTTGTAAACAATATTTTATTTTTTCCCTCGATTGCTAGAATCATCAGCCTATTCTGTATGCTTACTCTTTAACACGCCACATGTGACTGGTTGTGGAAGAAGATACTTTTCTCAAGTGTACTCCTGCTACCTTCAGAGTTTGATCTTAAGCTTTGTTTGTGATTATGGCGAAGCAGACTTTGATAGGAATTAGGTAGGTATTAGGGGAATTCTAGGAATAAATACAGAACAACCTGTCAGTAAAGTTGCCTCGATTACATTGCAATGCAATGTTTTCACTTGCAATCTGGTGCCATTGCATATTTTTGGTGGATTTATATTGCACAGTAACATAATTGCCGCGCCAACTCTTAATTTACTATGAGAGTTGGAAGATCGGCAGGCTTCAGTGTACAGTATTCAGGAACTCGACCAGATAATGAATGGCGTCATCTGTGTTTATCACCAAGGGGTTATATTGATATCCGACCCCTTCGAACGACCTCAAAAGTATTTCATATACTTAGGCTTAGGCTTAGGCTTAGTGAGTAAGACTTAGGCTTGGTGAGATTAAGGTGGCAAGCTCGCATAACCATTCTGCAGGTTCATCGTGAATATGATAACGACGGGAAGGACATGCGATAA
>MOOZ01000067.1:84613-106034 GCA_002930495.1 Cecropterus lyciades | reverse complement strand
ATCCAGATGAATGCTTGAGGTTATATTAGTAAGAAATTTATTTATCATGCTCTGCCTTTGTAACTTTATAATGTCATTCATACGCTTGCGAGATTTATTCTTATCAATATAATGTCATTTTTAATAACTTGAATAATACAACATGCTGGTATTGTAATGTAGCATATGACTTTTTTTGAACGCTTTCTACGCTCATAGCCCCACAATAGGATTTTCTCCAGCGTCGTCGGTGCCATGGACACAAAAATGAATACACAAACACCCAGACCCAAAACAGAAATCTAAACTCATCATTTAGATGTCTGTCTGGCCGGGGATCGAACCTGGGACACACTGCGTGTCAGACCGGTATGGTGACCCCTCCGCCACGCGGGTCGTCAAGATAACATTTATGAAAGGTATTTTAATAACTGCGTAAAAAATTAAAGCAGTTGGACAACTATTTATAAAAACCCAACTTTATTACAAAAACCCGACTTACAGAATTATAAAAACGAACTTTGTGGATAGGTGGATGTTAGTTTTTCAATCGCGTCAGAACGGCTGGATGGCATTAGATAAAGTTTAACAGAGACATATGTAGATTATAGTCTGGTATAACATATAGGATACTGATTAAAATGTAAATAATATAAGGTTCCCGTGGGATGGTCATGTTTCTGTTTATAACATGGCTCGGAAAGATTTTTAGCGCGACTACCACAATGGTAGTCGCTTAAGGGTCAGAAAATGACATAGGCTCTCTATCTCGGAAAAATGCACGGGTGCGGGAAACATGTATTTAAAAAGAATAAAATAGACATTATTAAAGGTATAAAATTTCGGTTAATGTATGTCACGTTACATTTCTTTTAAACGCGGGTGAAACCGCGGGCTCAGCTAGTTACTTAATATTAGGTCAGATAGCCCTTGTAACTCAACAGCTGTTCTCTATGTAATAGGTGCGTAGTTTTGAAAGTCTATAGAAAGTTTTAGTCGACGTAATGCCTATGTCATTGCGATGTTTGAAACCAACTTTTAAAAGTAAATCAATGTTCCATACGTCTTGAAAGTAGCATTAACACATTTCTATCTCTCCTAGTGGCCTAAATCCGATGTCATTAATTCCATCTCTGATAGGTCGTAGCGAGACGTAACTGACATGTGTTTTTACGACCCAAAACCCATTTGGGCTTTGTATACAATACTTGAGCATAGATCATAACCTAAACAATGTCCAATTATATTTAAATAATATTTTTATAATTATGTAATTCTTAGTATTTTAGTAATTTAATTTAATTTATCAATTTTATTTCGTAATTAATTTCAATCAATGTTTTTTTTTTTATTATTATTTTGTCCTGTCTGCATTGCCGTTTGCTCCTATAATTAAGGTAACACTTGTATTCATGTCGTGTTAGATTCTATACTTGTACTTATTGTTGGTGTGTTCCTTGTTGGTGCAACATTTTAAATAAATAAATAAATAAATAAATAGATAAATAAATAAATAAACTCGGTCTCTCAATTTTAGGGTCTTACATTCGAATCACAGGCACTTCTGATCTTCCAAGATATTTATAGGTGCGTATTAGAAACACGCCATTGCAGTACAGAAAAAAGTCGAGAGGAAACCTGTACCTACGTCTTTGAGTTCTTTCAAAAAGACTTTCAAAGGTGGGTGTCTACCAACTCGCATTTGGCCAGCGCGGTGGACTATGGTCTAAACTTCTCTCAGCCTCTCAGCTGTGCCTAGAGGTGTGAGAATAAAGAGACGACGAGGCTATAAGATGTTTATTATTACCTTCTACGTATTTACCTGTACTTAAAATATCCATAAAGCCTAAAAGTTTTAAGGACAAAAGTATACATAAAGTCCCAATCGTCACTTCACCCGTATTGGTATGAATAGACAGGATCATCGCTACGCTCTTTAATATTAATGGTTTCTTAATTGCCTCCACAAAATTGACGTCCCTTTAATTAAGACACGGGAACTTTGAGGACTTTTTAATTATTAAGTAACTTACTCTGTACCTATTTAGTTAGGAACAAATTACTCAATATATTAATGTGCTAATATGAATTACGTGTGTATAGAATTTCTTGCAAGGTAGTCTTCTATGTGCAGTTGCGTCTGGTGATGGAAGTCTTTTATATATAATGAAAATGTCTCGAAACATATTTACGACGACTCTAAAAGGAAGATTCAGTTGACGATTCTTTTTAGTTTTAGACTCGCGTCCGATTTGTTTAAGCTAAAATTAAATTAATACATGTTTTGTTGATGGAGTACTAATATCTCGGACACTACTGACTCTCAGACCCGCAAACGAACATGCGAATCTACCTTATGGTGAGTAATCACAAGTACCCTTTTACCCCTGTAATGAACGCAAAATAAGACAGCAATTTTAACTTAGGTTGGCTTAAGTAAGCTTGCTTTTTGAAAATGTCTTTGATTATTTTTGTGGTATTACATAATATTGTCATAGATCAAGTAATTAACCAAAATTCTAATTTATGAGTTAACATTAAATTGTACAATAGTATTAACAATGCGATAGGATTTCATATAAACGCTGAACACGTTTTCCAGTTTAAATTCAGTTTGAGTACATTTCTTTCCAAAACGTATCCACAAATCATTGTCAGCCACAGAAATGCATCCACGGCTCATCACTGCCGAGTCTAATCTGCGCGTGCTGTATATAACTTAAACTGGTAACGTTATTTATTGCGTGTAACTTGTTCAATAAAAATAATACAACGTAACAACATTTCTATTTGCCATTCACTCGATCGTATAAGTGATAATTTTCCGGGCAGATTTTATTCGGTAATGATAAAAAATATTAAATGTTTTATTATGCCACCATGCACACACACATCTATACACAAACACACATACGAACACATGTACGCACACACATACACAACAAAAAAGTTGCTATGTTGCCGGATCTGCTTCTCGAGATGAGGCCGCGTATCTTTTTGGATGTTTACAACAAATATGTAGTTGATATATAATTTATAACTGCCGTAAACCTATCATAAATGGCATTTTGATCTGATGAATTTCATTTCATTAATTGATTATTTATCTTATTTTTGATTAAATTACAAAGGTCAAATAATTGGAACATTAGACATAAGACTTCGAAGGTGCGTAATATTCACAAATAAAATAATGACAATCACAGCTGTTTAAATTAGCTTAAGAGGCAAAAATAAATCCTTCATTTGTTTTGTTCTAAGAAAAAAATCCAGGCAAAGCTATGCCGTGTTATTCGATAAATCTTGTTCACGACATTATTCCTGTAATTATATCGTGTTAGTAACTTGTTTAAAGTTTCCCACAAACATACATCAATGTCGGAGGCAAGCTTTGTTCAAAAATGCATCGCCCTTAATCTGGTGGAATAACAAAACTTGTGTTGCGGCTGTGAATATTTTATTATTTGAAGCTCAAAGAGGAAATGCTTTTACTGCGATAGCCATTTTGATGCTTCTAGATAGTTCTTAAAATAAATATCTATGTAACCTATGATTTGAGACTAATATCGTGAAATTCATACATTTTAACAAGTAACGGGCCCTCATGATACGCGGTTATAAATAAAATAAATAATGAAAACCTCGTGTAGTCTTGGTAACTAACCTCACATAAAAAATAAACTGTAGACTCAAGTCTATAGTGAAATGCCGCCATAACTTATTTGTGGCCTCATATAATGTTTTATCGTTTTGTCATCACATTTGTTGCATAACTATCGGAACTGCCACCCGGACTGTATGATTACACTGTTACGTATGGCGCAACCATAAGAACAACATCATATGATATTCTATGAAAACATTTGTATCATCATATGAACACTGTAGCGCTGGCTGTTATCACACAACCTTAGAATATTTGAAAGTATTTTGTCTGGGAGCACAAAAGTGATCAAGTATTTCGATGTAATTTAAAGAGTTTTGCCTAAGATAGGCCCAAGATGTTGCTTTTAAATTACAGCAACGCTCAACCCTGCTGTTATTAAGCACAAATCGTGGTTCCACCGGAGTCAAAACACAAATAGGGTAAAAAGGGTTCTATAACCTTTGAAATTATTATTGTTTGCTGTTATCCTAATTAACCCACCACAGTTGTTAAGTTTGCCCTTATATACAGTATTATCCGTTACTTAGTTGAAATACGAGAAACAATAAATTAATTATTAGATTTTGTATTTTATCTTTGCTAATTTAATTACTTAATCTATTTATTAACGTTGTCAACATGGTTGTGGTATTATCTTCGTCCACCATTTGGTTTTATTTGAGCCGATTATGGCGTCAGTCGATCTGATTAGAACGTAATCATACAATGTTTGGAAAACATGTCACTATTAGCTACGTTATGAGACCAGTTGTTTTCATTAAATGAGCCACAAATACGGGCGGATTTACAACGAAATATTATTTATATATTATCGTATAGTTACTGAAAAACTACATCTGTGTATATAAAATATTTGTGAGAAACTACCTGTTATTTTGTCACGTATAGTATCGGTTTTGAAATGAACCATTCCCTCATGTCGAAGTCATGTCCCCCGTCTCTTCCCATGAATGTCGAAGGAGTCGATTAAGGGGCAAGATCAAGAAGAGTAGCGGCGCCTGTAAACCATGTACCATCAACAACAGCTGCGGTCACCAGCACGCCTTAGGCAAGGCCCATGTCCAGAAGTGGACCTTTAAGGTGATGGGACTGAGCAATTTCTAATGATATGATAGATCACTGAATATAGGTAACCCAACGGTACACATTGACGGCGAAACAAAACCTTCCTGCAAGTAGGACTATAAAATGCAGTCTCAAAAATAAGTCGAAAGTCGAACAAAATATGTAGTTACGAATGTCTATAACGTTATTATATTTGATTTGACTAAAGAGCACAAAACCTTTATAAAAGGCTTAGTCTGATTACGGTATCCTTTACCTTTGAGGCTGGAATAACTTCGTGTTCAGATATGGATTTTAGGGACAGACAAAGGGCTGGGACAACCGTCTGGCTGTGTTAATGCAGGGCCTCGTAGGACTGGTAACCTGCGTGTTAGTTGAAAACCACTTGTTTTATAAAGAATTAGCTGAGCGAGCGGTTTCACCCGCGTTTGAAAGAAATGTAACGTGACATACATTAACCGAAATTTTATACCTTTAATGATCTCTATTTTATTCTTTTACCTTATGCCGGTACCGCCGCAAATGCTACGTCTCGCAATTTTTAAATCTGTAATATCTTCGAAAATATTCATTTAAATCATATGCTGTAAAGGGCCATATAGATCTATATTAAATCAACAATGCATTTGAAGTATTTAATTGGATAAGGATTAATGCTGTATTGGTTAAAATCGCGTCGAAAACTAGCCATTATTTGTTATAAAAAGTAAATGACAATTTTTTTTTATTGTGGGATATCACAATAAGAAATAGACATATACCATCGCGGAGTTTGCTGTAGACCTTTTCAATGTGTACAATACTTAGTACATTATTTTGATAAATCTCGTACGGTTCAGCCTGCGTTTACATCACCTTAGACTATGACATCACATTAGAAACCTTAAAAATAACAGTATTTATCCACTATTTAATGGATGTTATTATACATATAAACCTTCCTCTTCAATCAATCTATCTATTAAAAAAAAACCGCATCAAAATCATTTGTGTAGTTTTGAAGATATAAGCATACAAAGGGATATAGGGACAGAGAAAGCGATTTTGTTTTATACTATGTAGTGAAGAGCGAAATCCACACAGAAATTACGATATGTTTTTCTCAATGTAAAATAAGAATTTTAATTAACTGCTTAGAGATTTACTAATGGAACAAAATAAATATTAGAAGTTATAAAAAATAGGTTGATGTAATAGACTTAAAAGACATTCATAAAACTTATATTAATGATGTATTTTAAAACTTTATGGAGTCGTCGAAAATTTTTTATCTGCTTTAAAAAAATATTTAATACGATATTTTTTATTACATATAAGATTTTAATGATAATTTATAACTATTATTTTTGTGTCTAATGACTACTTTGGAATAATTTATATTTTATACGGTTTTATATGATCAAACACGCACTTTAAATTCAATTGATTTAATATCATGTTCAAAATAATAAATTAAAGTGCTAATGAAAAAGGCTTATGTAATATAATTACTATGTCCCGTAGCAAAGTATTCGTAGAACTTATCTACGAGCATATAAAGAAAGTTCTACGAAATGATTAGACCTCATTACGAGGACTGAAGTCCGGACTCGTGATAATTAGCTGACATCAAAAAGCTTTCAATGCTGAACATTTATCTCTCAAATTGCCTTACTTTTGTAGTTACAGAAGTAAGATTTTCCGTCTCTTTACAAAATAAATGTGTTAAAAATAAAATAAACTTTCTAAAATGGTCGAAACACACATGGTTCACAATGGCGGTATCACCTTCTTGTACTTCAAGACTTAGTCTTTGTGCAAAGTAGCCGTTAGCTTTTTGGCCACTTGAAGCATGGAGACAATGCGTTAAAAACAATTATCCTTTGTTTTTAATCCCCGACGCAAAAAGAGGGGTGTTATAAGTTTGACTGTTATGTCTGACTGTCTGTGAGCCTGTCCGTGGACGTAGCTCCTAAACGGGTGAACCGATTTGGATGCGGGTTTTTTTACTAGACAGTAGGTTTCCGGGTGCAGGTTCTTAAAAAATCGATTCAATCATTCAAATAATTTATTTGTGAATAAGGTACAGTTACAATTGGATCTTAAACATTATAGTTCACGCGCTTAATCTGCCACTGAGTGGCTTACAAATATGCAGTCAGAAAGGAAATCTAATAATTAATTTTCGCTACATAGAAATTATGTCCTCAGATTTCATAGGTTGTTATATAATTTAAAATGTTATAAATTTAAATACTACCACAGACACCAATGAATATACAAATAAATCATAATAATCATGTCACAGAAAGGAATAGCGATGAAATAATAACGTCAATAAAAAAGAAAATATATATATGACAAAAGTACATATCATATCGAGTTAACGCTTTTTCCATGTCAAAAATTCTGTTAAGAGATAAAAACAATTCATTAGTAACCAGTTAAACATTTTTTTCTAAACAATAAAAAAGGCAGCTCTTTAAATTCTTCGGGTATAGCATTATAGATTTTTACACTCATACAATAGCAATTTTTCCGATAAAGTTTGGTTTTACTTATCTGTGTTACTACTAGTTTATTTGGGTATCTCTTGCTTCGATCGCTTGTGCTATCTGTGATAAATTTGTAGTCATATTTTTTAACAAAAATGGCCATTTTATAAATATATAGGCCGGACAAAGGCAGTATCCCACAATTAAGAGAGCTCTTAAAAGTGTATGAAGTGAATCAACCCTTAACCTATCATCAGTAAATAAGAATCTCCCTGCTCATTTTGATAAGGGTTCAAAAAGCCTCTCATAAAACGGCTTCCATAATTAAGTTTCTATTAGCCTGTTTAAAATTTAACGCAACATGTATTTTAATTAAGAAACAGACCCATAAAGCTTTATCAATTTTTACAAACAATTTAGCTCGTCGATGAGGCTTTGCATGTATATTGTAATTAAAACAAAATATTCTTGTTTAGAGGTCGTCACTTTGATTGCTTTGAAGAATTAATTTAAATAAAACTTTAAGAGCTTTGAATACACTAGTTGTGTATTCAAAGCTCTTAAAGTTTTACATATATTATTCGATACATATAGTAAAAAGGAAAAATGAGTGTATCTGTATATCCCATATATTTTAAGAAAGGTAATTTGGAGAACTATGAATAAGTTATAACTTACATTCTTACAATATTTAGAACTTTTGTCGGGTATTTGAAATCACTTCAAACCAAAACTACTGAATTTATTAAACGATTGAAGATGTATTTATATTATAAAGTATATATTTACTCTATGAATATATATATATATATATATTACGACCTCCACCCGTAGGGGTTGCGGGGGCATTAATTAAAAAAATCCCATTCTCATACTATAGCTCTTACAGGTATAAAATATATATCTATATATACATACATATACATAGAATACTATATATCATAGAATGTAGATATATTGTTTTCCGAAGTTCTACACTTTTCGATACTTTCCTTCAATCGGGTGTAGGCTTCTTGGGGATCCCGCCGTGTAATTCGTTAAAATTGTACTACAATGTCACGGCGGGGTACCGCTAAGTTTAGAGACTAGATACCTACCTACTTAGCTAACATAAAATAGGGAGACTGGATAATCGTCACGTTCACAAGCTTAACAATTTAAAACTAGTAAATAAATAGATAGTCAATCGAATACAGTGTCTAGCTAAGTTAAGCGGTACCCTTCCGCCGCGACGTTGTAGTACAATTTTAACGAGCAAATATTATATTTCTATAATTAAATTATAGGCGTAACTCGCTCGAATTTGATGGCTTATCTATAAATATTATTTTTCACTTTTTAAACGGTTTCCCACTTATCTTTATAGCGTTGGGGGTACTTTAAATTTAATTTTATAATCCGTTACTATGTATCAATTAAACTTTCGCTTGGATGACGAATGTTGAAAGGAAAGATTTGTGTTCTGTGGTGATTGTGTATTCCTGTCTATTGGGTTCATAATACCCACAATACAAAATTAATTAGTGCGTCCAAGAATCTCGAGAGGGCTAAGAGTGGAGAAGTCCTAAAGATTCAAATATCTTCAAATTAAAAATTTAAGTGTCATTGCTATATAACATTGCACAAAGTATAAGTGTGTCTTGGAAATCTCGTAATAAAAATAGTATAGTATAGTCTTATTCGTGGGGGTTATGTTCGCCGATATGCCGCGAAAACTTAAACCGCGAATGACCATTAGTACTTAAAAAAGGTAACGCAATAACAAAATACGCGAAATCTGTTTACTTGTACCGCCTGCAATCATGAATAGAGAAATTTTTAGCCGCGAATACTGTAAACGTGATTGCGGAATCCATGAATATGGAGTATGTATCTCTCGTTAACTTTTCAGAAAATAATCGTCACATGAATAGAGATCTTGCTATTTATACCATGATAGAACGAATATGTACAAATCATTACAATTCCCACCCCTATTTGCTGCGTCAGGTAGTTCATGTGTTTGGGTAAAAGGTTGTGGTTGCCGGCCCACATTCATATGAGACAACTATCTTGGTGCTTGATAGTAGCAACCTTCCTGTGACTGACTTTAGATAAAACGCTAATGCTATATCAAGTACAGATGTCCACTGACGGCAGTGACCACTTACCAGAAGAGGGACATGCTTGTTTGCTATTTGAGTCTTATATAAAAATAATATACCCTAATCTTTACTAATGAAACAATAATATATAGTACATCAGCATTAATCTTCATTAACCAAAGATTAATAGAATTCAAACCAATGTAAAAATAGTATCCGAATATCGGGTTACATTACTAGGTCTTAGTCACAGCGATCGGAGTTCGGGATTGAGGTAATTATTTATTGCCAAACGAGCTTTTGGGGAAAGGGCTCTCTCTAAATTAACTCCTATATTTTGAGCCCACGGGCGTTAATCAAGATTATATTAGTTCTAAATCTTCTATAATGTTAATCTAATAAATGAACCATTTTATTAGTAATTTCAGCTCACAAAGTACCAGTTAAGTGCTTTGAATTTCAACGTACCTACTATGCAAAAGTTTAAGGTTGTTATCCTACATTCAATTTTTGAAGCCACGTATTAGAAGATTTTTTTTATATGAAATTGATTATTTTATTAGTAAAAGAGCATGGAGTGCTTCTAATTGCAAGAAAATGCTATTAATTTTGTGCCATGTGGAGTCAATCCTTAATAGCCCCACTTCCTCTCTTCCCGTGGATGTCTCAGGAGGTGTGTAAGAGACAAAACTCAGGTGATGGACAGTAGTGTCTTCCTTTGTAACCACAACGCCCACTGCGGTCAACGTGGCAGCGCGTATGCCAGGTCGGTGACTGTTGGTAAAAGCCCCCGTTGCCCTCAAAGGTGAATGACCGTTCTTCATGGACATCTGTAACCAATCTACTAATCCTAGTTGTAATATAACTAATCATAGTCCTATTTGACGTCGGCTACAAATGCAAAGCTACTCCTAAAGACTAAGTTAAGAGAGCTCTTAAAAGTGCATGAAGTGAATCAACTCTTTTCCTATCATCAGTAAATTAGAATCTCCCGGCTCATTTTGAAAATGTTAAAAAAGCTTCTCATGAAATGGCTTACATAATTAAGTTTCTATTAGCATGTTTAAAATTTAACGCAACTTGTATTTTAATTAAGAAACAGACCCATAAAGCTTTATAAATTTTTACAAAATTTTTAGCTCGTCGATGAGGCTTTGCACGTATATTGTAATTAAAACAAAATAATCTTGTCTAGAGGTCGTCACTTTGATTGCTTTGGATTAACTTAAATAAAACTTTAAGAGCTTTGAATACACAACTATATTCCATATATATAGTAAAAAGGAAAAATGTGTGTATCTGTATATCCCATATATTTTTAAGGAAGGTAGTTTGGAGAACTAAGAATAAGTTATAATTAACATTCTTTCAATTTTTAGAAATTTAGTTTAAATTATTGAAGATGTATTTATATTATAAAGTATATATTTTATTAAAATTAATTATATTTACTCTATCAAAAATAATTATTATTTAAAATTAGGCTACTGTTTTAAAACTCAGTTGATACCGCGGGACAGGACTATTACTTAATAGAATGTTCAGTACAAAGGATGTAATATTTGCTTCTTACCGGCCCAGTTCGCAGTGGTAGGATTTACATTTCATGGAAAACACTTAATTAACTATAATTTTTTTCATATTTCCCTTTAACACTGATAATCTAATTCTTATATGTATATCACTTTGAATACCACCAGAAGAGGTTGGAATTTGAATCATTAGCATCGAATTGGCATTTGAATCATGCAGTGGGCTTGCTACACACTGTAGTTATATGATGTGCTATTAGAGTGTTACAATAGGGTGGTAACGGTTAACTTAGGTTCTACGAATATGCTCTACGTAGACGTATAGACTCTAGATTTATGAAGTGATTATTATATTCCACTACGCCGTTATTAACTGGAGTGATGAAAGATTGCTACGATCTTTCGGAAAATAGGCTTAGTGTGCGTTCATGCTAGTGTTTATGATGCGTTTTTAAGTAGGATCGAGTGAGACTTCATTATTAAGTTGATACAAAATATGAATTATAATAATTGGCGATTTTTGGGTTATAAGATTAAAACTGCGTACAGTTTTGAAAAATCTGTACATTGAAAGTTATGTACGTATACGTGGTTGGCTTCAAAATATACTTCGACCGCTGTAAAACAATGCTTAAGGTTTATTTATATATTTAAGCATTTTATACGTACCGTTATGACAATTATGTTTAACTGCCTAAAAGATAACAGCGAAAAATATTTTCCATATAAAGTTCAATATCTAGAAATGTTGCGGAGTTATCTAAAAAAATCATACAGTAACCGACCCAGTACAATAGACATACGTAAAAACCCGCTAAAGTACTTAAAATTTGCATTGTGAAGTATTTGTTAATTAACTTCCAAGCTGAGGTAATTAATTATATCTAATTTATGATTTACTTATGTTAGTTTGAAATACCGTCTAAGGCTTATAAGAGGGTAAATAGGGGCAAACGTATGTAATACGCAGTCGGTCTAGCTCTATAATGAAACTGAGATTAAAACCGAGAGGGAAAAGTGGGCAGGGGGATCATTCCACCTCCCAAAATCTAAATGAAAATACAAAAGACTATCCCCCACGTAACACTATTTCAAATATAAGCCCTCTCACTAAATTTAAAAAGACAGCTACCTACATTTCAGAAAACCCCTTCGCATATTTTTAAATCTACCCTCGGCTGGTCTCAATCCCCACCCAAACCAAAATTTCAAATGCTACGCTAGAAACTACGCTAGACCTATAAACGCTAGTTGAATTAGTGTTATAAGTTAGTTAAATGTTGTTGTTGTGTTACTTCTGGGGTATAAATATAAACCGTGCACGTCTCCGCGTGTCTTTATCGCCGAACAAGATTCGGGTTATCCATCGAGTACATCCATAGATCTTATTAAAGAATAAAACATTTTCTATTTGTTACATAAAGTTAATCCCTACATTCGCAAATATAGAATTAACCACATGGACGGGGATTACCGTACATACACATGCCGTGTGTCACAACGCCGGGAGAGAGAGACTTATCAACTTGTTTGGTGTCAAAACTTTGTTACATTAGATTCAGCTTCTCTTATCTGTAAACTTTAAGTAGTTGCTCTAGCCTCCGAAATCGCTGCTTTGTTAGGTTACCAACTTCCCGTGGCTTTATTTGTAAAATTGTATTAGTTTTAAGAGCCTTTAATTCACCAAATTGATTTTTAATGTTAACAATCTACGAATTTTGATGGAAGATGAAGTCTTTGGATTCGACTATGGGGGTTAATTTGATGTTAATGTTGTTAAATTGTTATGATGGTAGTAGTATTTGGGGATCGACTGTGAGGATTTCAGCATATACGGCATACCTGTTTCAGCCTTATATTAGCAAAATTATGCGCTACTGTGTTCTTACCCAGGGTTTCGTACCTGAAAGGTAAAAAAGAAATCCGATTAGTAAGCTTCAGTTGGTTTACGCTAAAAACAGCTATTTGGCGCACCATCGCCCCACTGATCGCTCTTCTGCCTCATAACAGCTACCTACTAGTACTAAACGCTATTACGTTCTAGATAGTAGTGAATGGCAAGGTATATATTAGCACTTATCCGAGGCATTCCAGCTTAGATTAAGCTAGCGGTAGCAATGCATCTGCATCCAATCTAAGGAAAGCCACTATCTCGGGTTGATTACATAAAGACATCGGGTGGTTTGCACGTGCTTTTCTAATTAAATGCTACTTAAATCTTATAAAAAATATAACGATTTAACTGTAATTTATATATTGTATTGGAGTTGATGTTCTTATTTATAACGCACTTCAAATTAAAGGGTCTGAACGGAGTGGTAAAGGTTACAGAGAGAGGAGAGTAACCGCATGCATTAGCATATAACGAGCAAATTACAACAAAACACACTTCGTCACAGTCGGCAGTTTGATGCTGAATTAGAAATTTGTAAAGCTTATTTAAAGTAATTATGTGGAAGTTGAAGAGCTGAATTTGCATAGTCAAGACGCTTATACACAGTTTATTTTTGAGTGTTATTATAAGATCCATTTAGACTATTAACAGAATAAAGCTTGTTGTACAGTACTGTGATCTCCCACACTGAAGACGCAAGCGTGAATAAAGCATTAACTAGTAACAATTATGAGTTTTGTTTAGGCAGATAAGCTTAGAAAAATATACTATTTGACCAGACATTACTTAATCGTTTGGAAAATCATTTGTATTTTGTTACCCTATATCCAGTTTAACGCGTCAAATGTCATTTGAATGTAACGTATTTGATTCCGGCTGAATGGCGTCATTCGTTCAATTGGGACGTTGTTTTATTTGTTCACTTTATTTTACGTTACGCTTTGATTGCTTCAAGGCGATTCCAAGATGTCCTTAGAATTTATTTGTTTATTCTTTTAACTAGTTACATTGTTAAAAATATTACAGCGAAAAACCCGACTGCTTAAAACATTTATTTGTTCATAGTTATATCGTCAAAATAGTTGAGTAAAAGTATTATAATATGAATATTTTACAATGGTCTATATACATTTGATATCATGATAATAAAGAGTCGTCCCTCCCCCGCCCCCTTTTTTTTGCAATTTGCAGTCCGCCATTTTTAAAACTTATGTAGTTTGTGTCACTCTGCAAACTGACACGATTCTAATGATATGACATACGTCATAATCCGTCAAGCCGTTTGGGCTGTAGCGCGTGTCAAAAAAATGGATATACATACATACAAACATACAAAATCTGTGAGAATAATATCTTACGAATGTTTTCATTCTGAATTTACCTTTATCACTCCGTTATTGCGATGCAGAGTTTGGAAACCATAAATGAAACGCAAACATTAATCGACGCAATTTTTAAACATATGTCATAGGCATCTGCAGGAATTTGTTATAATCCGCGCGGAATTTATTATCCAATTTCCTTTTCAATGTATAAAACGAATGTGTTATTAATAATCGCTTAGTTCCCAATTTCAGTACATACATAAATCGCAAGTTTTAGGCTCATATATTAATACCTATATACTGGTAGATAATTTATTAAATGTTTTATAGATACTTATTGGTGAGCCGTGACGGCGCCTCTAACGACGATCCATGCAACTGGGTTGAGATATCGGCAATAAAGAAATGATATCGCGTATTGTGAGTACCCGTTACATTAAAATGCATCAATTGCGCAATGCTATTAGTTTAAAATTAAAACATACAAAAAATCAATTGCAATATAAAATAAAATCGTATTAAGACATGTTTATTAAATTGAAATCTTAAAGCCAATATAGAATTCCCATATCATTCGAACTCAACTGGAAAACTCGGTCGCGCAATTTAGAATGTATTGGGTTTCATATTAAGGCACGCAAATGGTTTTACTAATTATAGTGCCTTGCGTGCTTTATATGAAGCTCTGGTCAGGAGTCATTTGGAGTGTAATTCGGTTATATGGGCTCCGAGTGACGAGAAGTATGGAACAATGTTGGAGCGCATTCAGAATAAATTTGCTCGGTTCCTGTACTTTAAAATGTATGGAAGATATGCTTTGTTGTATCCTACTTTGTCTGTTCTCGGCATGGTGGGATACAACAAAATGGAAGTGAGAAGAGAGGTTTCCGTTGCAAAGTATTTTTTCAAGGTATTGCGGGGGGAAATGCTCAACTCGGCAATCCTGGCGGAACTGAAGTTGTGTGTGCTGGATGACAGCGTGAAGCGACGACGACGCCCGCGCCATCTATCGCTGCCCCGAGCTCGCACTAACTCGTTGCAAAATTCACCATTAAGGCGCGCACTGCACACGCTTAAGACCGTAGCGGACCAAATGTTAGTGATGTGGCAACTATCTATATATAAAATAAATAAAATAAAATCCATAATTGGCTGTATATTTAGTCTGTAAGATTTGTGTTGTTTTTTAATTTAAGAGCTGTGGATTTGGTGTTAATAAAAATAAAATAAATAAATCGATCTGTTCTGTTGCACATTGGGTGAGTTCACAAAGGTAGCTTAGCATATAATGGAAAAATGTTATTCATCCAATTTAATGATTTGAATTGTATTGCCATTTTTTAATTTTATTTCATTTTATATACATTTTATGTGATTTTATGTTTTTATTTAAATTTCGATTATTTGACTTTTATTGGTATTATTTTTATACAAATCAAATATTGCATTGATCTTATTTTTTGGCATTTTATTTGACTTTTACATTTAATTTAATTTTCAATATTTAGACAATTAATTTGTTTTCACTGCACTAACGTATCAGGTTAGCCCGTAATGTTAGATGTAAGTTTTGAGTAAATAAATATATATAGAATTAATTCCAACACGAGTCTGCTTTGATAAACGTCTCATTAAATCCTAGTGAATTAAAAAGACGTCCGTTTGATAAACAACTTGTTTACACGGTAAAACATTTTAGTTTTGCGTCGCAGGAATTGAAAAAAATTGCCTTTAGACGTAAAAGCGGAGCAGTTGTAGCATATTATATTAATTTAATGTATAATATTATTTTAATTTTATGTATGGCGGGGCGGTCACCGTACCTACATATGTGACACGCAATGGGTTTTAGGTTCGATTTCCGGTCAGACAGATATCTGATTGATCATTAGATTTCTGGTTTTTATCTGAGTGTTTGTGTATTTGTTTTAGCGTGTATCCATGGCACCTATGACACAGGGCGAATTCTAGTGTGGGTTTGTAGTAAAGATGTAACTATTAATATTCGTGGATAACATCAATAGGTTGAAATTTCATAAATTACTTTTCTTAATATTATATCATAATTTTCTTTATGAAATTTTATCGCACATTTGTGCGATATGGAATTTTTTTCGCCATTTCGAACGCCTCCACGAACAAATTTCTTACGAATAAAGTATTTTGATGATCCATACAACAACAACATAAAAATAAGACTTCTTTTATGTTTTTGGCATAAAATAACAAATGCATTGTTAAACGTATCCATCAAGTGGCTGATTTACCTTTAAGTCTGGAAATATTAATAAGACCTTTGCTTTTGGGCGTTTGTTTTAAAATAATTTCAGATGCACATTTTCGCTTTCTCACATGATATAATAAATTATATAATACACTTCTTGTATACAAGTACGTAATACAACTGTAAACTAAAAATATTTTTAGAAGTAGATTTAAGTTTTTGTTGTAATTAAAATAATTAGCTTAGTAGCGGTTATATCAATTGCAAGTCAGATATCAGACATTCGCTGCATACCAGTTCGCAAATAAAAATAAGTAGTCATTTATTTCTTTGTTCAACAAATTCTCGCTACGATTCTTTATTTGCCGTATCAAAACGGATGCCAAGTTTGAGTTTATTTTTAATTGAATAAACAGAGTCTTGAATATTAACGAAAAATTCCTCAAGAGAATATGCTCCAGTGTTGTTTCTAGTTTTAATTTGCTATTTATTTTTTATGAACGAACACCTGAAAAGGGGAAAGGTAAGAAAGTATGTATACAATGAGTTTGTTATTCTCAATTGTTAACCAGAAATATGCGAATTTATTAAATAAATAGATATTTACTATGTTTACTTAGGCGTGTAGCTCCCGATTAAATTCAAGCAGATTGCACGAAGTTGTTATTATTATAAGTGTACTACTCTTGCTAATATTTAGATGTTTGAAGAAGTAACAAAGATGCATAAAATACTGGGTTCATCGGATTCCATTGAGATCGCATCACTCGTATACAAGACAAAACGCGCTGGTCATCGATACTGTTCATAGATGATGATAAGAATTAATGTTAATATAATTAATATTAATGTTAATGTTAATACTTTTTAGAAAATCTCGCATCGTTATCTTAGTTTAGTGCTATCTTTAAATTATTCCTTAACTTTTATTTTGCCTATCTATTCCTAAAATTACTCATTGCAGGTTACTTAGTTTTATGGACATTGTCATTTTAATATCGTACGTCAAGGTTGTCTGGAAGAAATAGCTGTTTAGCGATAAGGCCGCTCTTTCTATTGTTTTTTAATTTTTTAATTTTTACCTCGTTATCTGTGCCCGTAGTAAAAGTTTATTACGTTTTCTCTAAACGATCATTGTTTAAGTTTTCGTTTATCATTGCAAAGTACATTGCAAGGCCAAAACGAAAATAGAAACGTGTAATGTAACGTACATTAATGTATGCGCGAAAACGTTAACAAGTATAGTTTTGAGGAAACATGATAAATTCGTACTAAGACACTGTACGTTCTGGGTTCAAATGGAAAGTTCACATCACGAAGTACAAAACAAAGGAAACTACGATATATTTCCTAATTGTACAAGCATACAGTATTACACATAAGTCATTGAAATTTGTACAAACGGCGATCTTTCCTAACCAGGGCGGTACCGTAAGGTCACAAATATTCAATATTTGGTTATTGCACGGCTTCGGGCAAAACTTTCAAATTTACGAGTTCCTATGTTACGTTATTTCACTGCAATGCTGCATTTTCTCTCATATGACTTTATTTATTTTACTCCACTCTCAGATATCAGCGAATCTTGTGAAATATGACCTATTCATAACGTTAAATTTGAACTTTGTGAATTGTGTAAATATTTAAAACTTTGCTACTCATTTTAAAACCACTTTATGTCATATGTTTTCAGGTTCCATTATTTGATGAAAATGCATAAATAAAATGATTATGAAACACGCTATAATTATGTTTCGCCTGGAATGGTCACCACCGTCGTACTTATTTCTAGCTTGATATTTGATCTAGCCGTTATGATGAAAGTGTGTAGATACCGGTTGACTTACGAGGCGAGTATCTTAGTCCTCAGGAGTGGCAAAAGTGTGATCGCCTTTAGAAAGAACCCCTGTTAGATATGGTTATATGTAACCATGGGCAGCAGTAGCTACTGACCATCAGGTGGACTATATGTTCGTTTGCTACTGAAATAGCATAAAAACTATAGCGACGAGGCAGATGGGACACTAAAGTCAATTACGCCTATGGACATTTACATCATAAATTTGCTACTTAAATACTTAGCTTTATAAAAAATTATAAAGTATGGTTGCGAATAATGATAGGTAAAATAAGATGTCTGTTATCCTGTGTCATTGAACAGGATGAGTTTAAAGATGTTAAAAATACGTGAGCGAAATTTTCCGTTAATAATCTGTGATAAGATAATTAAAATGGGCATATGATATAATTGTTGGATACAAGATTATTCTCAAAATAATGAGGGTTAATTTGTAATCTACTATGCTGTCACTGATTTCGTATCGTTTCACTCTCAGATTGTAAACACAAAAGCCCAGAATAAATACTTGATGCTTTTATGAGAATCGAGTTAGAAACTTTATAGGAACGTAGACATTAGTGTATCATCATTGGTATGATAAGTGACCACTGCCGTCCATGGATATCTGTTATCAATTTCTAACCCCGGGTTAGAGCATCTCCCTAAGGCCAGCCACGGATGCGTTAGTGCCCATGAGGACTAATTAGAAACATCGATAAGTATGTTTCCCTACTGTTATACAACGCTACTGTTATAAGACAGAATCAGGTGAGTCGGTGGTGTCTCGGAAGTCGAATTTTATATGGTTCTATCATATTTACGTCTGATTATGTATTGGTATCAAATCACTATGCTTCTTATCTACATCCTTAGACTGGCAGACTAAAATTTACTCCATCGGTCTATTATTTTCTTTATTTAACCAATAGAGTCATAAAAAACCTTAAGGAAGTCTCAAATTAGTGCCCTCCACTCGACATTAATCTTTAACTACGATCAATTTGCGTTGAAAGTCTGCCGAAACTAATTTGATTACGCTATTTTGAGTTAATTGCTGGAGACGGTACAGTATTTTTCACTTAGCCGAATGCTGGTCTCACTGGAAATGGGTAGGCTAAGGAACGAAGGACTGAAAGATAGTGTTGTATAATGGATTTTAATTCAAAATGTGTTGAGTTTATTCCTTTAATAGAGAATAGAGAGAGAGAGAAGGAGAATAGCGAATAAGTCAGTTAGTCCTCAAGGGTAGCAACACGTCTGTAATTGACTTCTGATAAAACCCCTGTTCAATATGAAGTTGGTTACAGGTTTCCATGAGTGACAGTGGTCACTTACCATATGATGGACTGCATGATCGTTTGCTACTTCTATGAAATATATATAAAAAAAAACTTCTTAACAATACTCGTCACTAGTGAAGCAAGTCCCGGCTACACCGAATCCCGAACGGAGAGACGCTATTACCAGGTCCGTAATTACCCTCTATTTGTCAACAGGATAATATGAAATTAAACACAATGGGTAAATGGTTGCATATAGCACAATGGGGCACTTTTAAATTGAGCTCCTCTTTAGGTACTTAATTAAGGTACAAATAGGCAAAGAGGTGCATGTAAGGGGATTGGGTGATATTTTTTAAAAACGGATCGTAATTGCAGAATTTTATCGGCAAATAAGCAAACAATAAAAATTTTAATATTTTTATAATCTTCAATCCACTATTAAATAACTGTCTGATGGCTTACAAGCACATTTATTTTTGAATTATTGACTATTTAATATATCTGAATGGGTATTACATTACTAGCTGACTCGGCAAACGTTGTTTTGCCATATAAAGCAAAAACTCTCATTAGAAAAAAAACTTTTGAAACATTCTTCATTGGTGCCCCGCTCCTGTTGGTCTTAGCCTAATGATATATAGCCTATAGCCTTCCTCGACAAATGGGCTATCTAACACCGAAAGAATTTTTCAAATCGGACCAGTGGTTCCCGAGATTAGCGCGTTAAAACAAACAAATAAAGAAACAAACTCTTCAGCTTTATAATATTAGTATAGATAGTATAGATTAAATTAGTAGGTAGGTATATTTTATAATATTGAAGTAGCAAACGGTTCTCTTGGTGTTAAGTTGTCACTACAATCCCCTGCAGTCCAAATTAGTTGTACAAATGTCCATTTATAACCAATCCATGCAGATTCAGGGGTTCTACCTGAAGCCAATCACAGATATCTTGCATACCTTAATGGCTAATACACTTGCCTCAAATGTAACTCAGCAGCCATCCAAAACGATAAAAAAACTGCATATAATTCTTCACGCTAGAAATAGGACTGGTCGTGGTACCATCTCGGCCGAACCATGCTGATTCTACTACCTGTTGATATCATATCGAGCCTGGCAATCGTGTTGGTGTCCGCGGTGGGTGTTGATGATATACGTTATTGCTCATTCCCTGGATATTGGTTTAAAGAACATTTATTTTTTCATAAGACATACATAAAAGTACATTGTCACTTACAATGAGAAACTTGTACTTGAATGTACATATATATATATATATATATATACGCAGAAGCGTTGAATACAAGTTTCAATTTAAATAGAACATCATTACGGCACTGTATATCACTGGGCATAGAGTTCACAGATTAACAAGATCTCAGATAAGATTTTCAACCAGCTATCCATCAGCGCTTTAGGTCCATTACTGGACATAGACATAACCTTATAGATGTTTTTGCCCGCACTGGTGACCGCAGTGGTTGTTGATTTTACATAGGAAGACGTTGCTGCCTATTTCTTGGATTTTTTCTGTAAATCGACTCTTACGAAATCCACGGAAAGAGAGTGAGTGGTGCTATTTAAGACTGACATTACTTTAAATACCTTTGAAAATAAATCATCAGTACACAATTAACCTACAAGGTACAAACGTCAGGTCGCAATTAGAATGCATTTAAGCTCCAGCCGAGTTTAATCAGAAGAATGCAATTACGTTTGCGGCGAACGGAAATCGTTCCGCTGGGACACTGCAATTTTGTTCATGATTACTCTTTTATTGCAATGTAGGGGAGGCCGGGGCTGAAAGTTCCGATATTCAAATAACATGGAATTATATCACGAAAATGATAAGGTTTATTTTTGATATTTGAATCTATTACAGAATCTTAATCGGTCTCTCTAATAGTATAGTAATTTTTGCCAGTATCTGAATAGTTTATTTTTTACAGGCATATTTTTGCAAAATTTCGGAAGGGAACAAACATTCAACCCCGCGTTGGGGCAAGTTGTTCCATGTGTGGGGCAAATTGTTCCGTTTGGTTAATTGAATT
>MOOZ01000067.1:26866-60393 GCA_002930495.1 Cecropterus lyciades | reverse complement strand
CCCAGAACAGAAATCTAAACTCATCATTCAGATGTCTGTCTGGCCGGGGATCGAACCCGGGACCCACTGCGTGTCAGACCGGTATGGTGGCCTCTCCGCCACGCGGGTCGTCAAAAAACGTTCATTGCCGCTCGTTGACATCTATGACATTTATATAAAACTTGATTTTTACCTCAATTCGATGACAGGTGTGTATCCACTAAGTAAGTAAGTTAACCGGCATCTTCACTTTATCAACGAAAGGTAAGACCTGCTTCACGTTGAAAATAGTTATGATGTTGATGGTGTTACATCTTTCATCATACTAATCTAATTCTACCATATCAAATAGTTGTTTAGTTTAATGCTATTTCCGCCTGAAGATGACAAAAGCCTTACATTTATCGATCAGTCCAATTGACGAAGTTACAAAAGCAATATTATTGGTACCGCAATAGTATTTCCAAGCACGTACGTGGAAAAAATTACCAATATACCGAGGCGTGGAAAAGGCGTATATAAAAAGCAATCAGCTCGAAGATATCGGGGCTTCCCAAATTGATTTCATTACTTAAGTCGATATCTCAGACCTGCAGGCGAGAGACACCATTAAGGCTACATATGTTGTTATACTTTTGAGAAAAACAGATCATTTGAAACATAGAAGGAGTAAACGAGCATGCAGACCATTTGATGCTAAGTCGCCACTACCGCTCATGGATATATGTAATCCCATCTAGATTAGATTAGTCTTACCTGCGGTTGACCACAGATGCTTTGATATAATTGAGGATTAATGATGCCTCGAATACATACGTCTCCCTTACCCTTCAAACCAGAAAATGGTATCGCTTCACGCAGCTGTTATAGGTGTATGTTAGGGCCACGAAACATTCCCTTTAAAATCGGACGCGTTTATTAAAAAAAAAAACACCCGTCGCAGTTACATTAACAGTGTTTATCTTATTTAAGGTATAGAAATCCATTTTATGTAAATACCCTGAAAAGTATCTATAATAAGCTCAAGAAAGTACAAATATAAAATCCACGAGATTCATTAATCTTCATTGTTGATGCATTTTTTCTTTTGGTTTGGTAATAAGCACTGTGACCTGAAAAAAGCGATTAATATTGTCACTAAACGATTATTCTCCAAATACCTACTTACGTAAGTGGGTCACGGCTTTTTTAACCTAAGGATTAGGTTTTTTCGATTTGATCCATAAGTTTTAGACAACATTTTTCCAGCCTTAAATTATCCTTAGCATTTAAATAATCCTTTAGATGAATAATATAATCCATACATGTATTAAAATTAAAAGTTCCGCGTGTCAAAAATTTGTTTGAAAGACGTACAATAGGTAATAATACCAATTATTATAATATTTGTCTTTCTACTTGAAAGAAAAAGTGAGTGTTTGGAGGTAACATAATAAAGTAATACTAAGGGTACTGCTCATGTCACCTAAAACTGTCATAAGTCAAACAGTTAGTAGGGTGATATTATAGGGATGAAATATTTATCTAACGTTTCTGACCCCTTTTCGTGTGTGACGAGGAGTGAAATAAGCATCTCGCGATCGGATGTGACATGTGAATGATCCTCTCAAGCGTCGTGATGTCAGTGGCGATTAAGTTTATTCGTATTAATATTCATATACCAGTATTTTTAAACTACGCGAGTACTTGTGAATTTTATAACAAGAGTATCAATACTGTATCGAATCTATATTAAAGTTGATAGATCTCAAAAATGGATTAAATTGTTGACTTAGTGCTTTTTAAATTACCCAAGAACACCAACAGACCAAAATCATTGAATTGTCCTTAAGTACAAATAGATATTAAAACTCCACTTTAATGGACACATAATAAACAATATAAAAGCGTGTTTTAAAAGTTTCATACGTCGAGTATCATTTAAACTCGCGAACTAGATATGCGAAGGGAAAATTGTTTCAAAAGTTTATCTCACGCGAAAAGAGTTTCTTTCTAATTATTCGCTCTATTAAGGCTTTGTGCAATTGTTGCGATTAATGCGACTTTCTTGGATCATGTATACTCTCGTAGTCTCGTCGGCACACTATTTTGGAGCCTTTTTTCCATTCACCCATCAGCTCTTTGAGGCCCGCTGTCAGACCTAGGCTTCTCCTAATGGGGGTTTTAGACAATACTCATCGCGTCTGGTGACCGCAGTGGATGTTGATGTTACACGGGAAAATACTGTTGTTCATCTCCAGGATTTTACCCTATAGTCGCCTAAGGACATCCGAGGGAAAAAACGTAAAGATGCTGTTCAAAGCTGACATCATACGGCACTTATTAGCGATGTGAAAATATCTGAAGCTCGTACTTTTTTTCACCATTTTATATTAAACAACATGACATGTACACCCTGTGATGTTGTGTATACATCACTGTAGTCATCCCTGCCTGTCAGTGGTTGCTAGGTAACGCTTTGTTATTAAACATTCCATATCGAATTTGGTCCGAGTGTAGAAATCTTTAACTGTGTCGCGGTCATATTTACACTGAATTCCTGCAGCAATATTTTTCAGCCAATAATATCACTACGCAAATGGACAAGGAAATATTGCATGTTTTGTTTACCCCGAGTAAATTATCATCTATTGCAATAATAGAAGAAATTTAAAAAGTGTGTACTCAGTGTACACCTGATTTACTACTTCCCCTTAAAGTATCTATGTTTTGTACACGTTTTCCACTAAATTTACAAGAAACGCTCTTTAATTAGTGAACACTCAGCGACTGAATCGACTGCAATTTTTAGCTTTTCTGGTTAAAGCTAATTACTATTGTTGGTTAGGTTTTTCGTAATTAAAATGCCTGTTATGAATCGTGAGGATACAATTTGAGCGCCAAGTATAAATTTATCCTAATTAAAATCTTATTTTGATGAAACGATTAATACGCGGTTCAAATCACAAAAAACATCAAGTATTGACTTGCAGGAACTCGCCGGCTTCTTACCCCATTAATATGATTATTATATTTTTTCCATACTAATATATAAAAAAAGATGGTGTGTGTAAGAGACACACACCATCTCATTGTTACTCAATCACGTAATAACCACTGCTCCGATTCACATGTAGTTTTGCATGGATGTAACGTTAAATATTAAATGTATGTACACGTCAATTCTTTCATTTGAAACGTTACTTGGCTATATTTTTCAATATTGATTATTCATCCCCACTTTCATCCCCATATTCATTGTAAATGACTGATACGGTGCTGTTAAAACATGCCTAATTGTAAAATACACATCATTCCCTTTCATTTGATACCCCATTTGGGTATATTTGACAACATTCGATTATTCATCCCCACTATCACCCTCATATCTAGTAAATGCGTAATAGATACTGTCAAAACATATTTAATTTTAATATACACGTAATGCCCTTTCATTTGAGACGTCCACTTTTAACTACCATATCTAGTAAATGGCTGAATCTATTTTGATAAAATATGTCTAATTGTAATATATACGTCATTCCATTTGATACCCCACTTGGGTATATTTGATAACATTCAATTTTTTAAATCAGAACACAGCAGCGTTTAACACCTTGTTATACGGCAGAAATAGGTGTAGTGTGTAACATTTTCTGCTTATTTTTTTCTGAAATTATATTTAATCATTTGTAAATCTGTCCAAATTTAAATCGCCCCAGACCTTTTAAATACACTGACTTCCAGACATCAATCCCAAAAGTAAAAGCTTTATCCGGCGAACGTAAATAAAATAACCAATATTTACGAGCAATGAAAGTGAACTTGCAATAAAATATGTATTTCCTGCTGTCGATTTATGTGCCGTCGTAAATGTGTCTCACATTTAATGTGATTTTTAAACACGTATGAATACCTTTTTGTTTTTCAAAATTTGGTTTTTTATATGCCTGGTTGTGTGTGTTTTTACTAATACCAATTAATAAACAGTAGTGTTGTAATCAACTTCATTTTTCTTCACCAACTCTAGCAAGCATGTAGTCCTCTGAGTGTAGTCGACTGGTAATTGCCGCCTATGGACATCTGTAAGCATTTTTATAGAGAACAGGGGTTTTATCTTAACTCAATTACAGATGCGTTGCTACTTCCAAGAACTAAATGGTCGCCTCATATAAAAGTGAGCTTCACTGCTTTACGCTAGAAATAGGTGTAGTGATGGAACCTTCCCAATAAAAACAAACTGTTCAAACAAAAGTTCTTTCACCGTGCAAATTACTTATGATTGTCATAACAAATGATGCAACTGATGCTTGTGGTTTTAAAGGTGACAAAACCCATCGTGGTTTGACTCCGGAGACACAACTGTCTCTATTTTTTCATCAAGTGGACAGCATGCTTGTTTGCTACATCCATATTATAAAATGTTTCTGTGGGGTTTCTACAAGGTTATCAAATGTTTATAACTGTATTTCTGTGATGGACTAATGTAACAGACATTAGTCCATCACAGAAATAAGGACCTTTTAGCCCTATCAGGTCAGGACAAAACGGCAGAGCCAAAGTTGAACAACAAATTGTTTTATAATTACTAATTACACTTTGCCAAGGAACGGGTGTAATTAACCTAGGTAGCTAATTAGCTACCCGGGGTAATTACATGTAATTACATGAGATTGCTAGCTGCCTAAAATTATTTGTAATTATTTTATTTTTGCGTCGTCCTGCCTGTTGTGGACATTTTTATATATAATAGTAGTAGCAAACGAGCATGCTGTGCCCCTGACGGTAAGTGGTAACTGCTACTCATGTAAAATTGGACATCTCATTATCGGCGTGTATTAGGGTTAAGAGGTTCGGAACCCCTTTTGAGCACAGGTGAAATAAAAAAGAAAAATTGAGGACGGTTTTTCATGCCGGTAAATTCGAGTTTATGTGGAATACACACCCCCTTAGCGTCACCTTATCTATTAATAAGGAGATCCGTGACCAACTGTGGGTAAAAAATAAAATGTGCTTTACCAAAAAAAAATAATCCAGACCATACGTTCTAATATTATATTTTAACAAGTTATCGCAAAATTTCATATTTCATTAACGAGTACCAAAAATGTTAAATAATACAGTTAAGTAGTTGAACTGTAACCGCTCCTACTTATATCCAGACTGAGAACGGTTAGCAAAGTGATTTTGGTACTTCAAAACATCTTAAGACTTTGAGTACTGAAAAGTATTTGTACATTATGACGTCTTAAAGGCAGTAGATTTTAAGATAGTAAAGTGAGTATAATTCGACCGGGGGTTTTTAAGGTGATGGTAGACGTACTACCGACACATGTGTTTTTTTTAATATCAATATTTACTTAGATCAACTCTATGCTCGTTTGTTACTGTAATGTAATGTACTTTGTTATGTAAATGATTAGAGTATAAGTGGTCAGAACTGCGTATAGACAAGAGGCTATATCTTTAATCAATTACAGAAGCGTTGCCCCTCCCGAGGACTAAGGTCGCCTCGTGTGAAAGTGCGCTGGCGCTGACAAATATAAGGACTCTGTAAGCCCTTCAGTCACTATAATTCGTAATTATTAAAAGTAACTTCAGCTCGTGGCAACGATTACCGAGTTTCCAGTCGGAAATCGTTGCCAATAATCACAGCTGAGAGGCACCGTAATTACGCAAACTCAGTTAATCACAGAGCTATTAGCTATCAAAGGATTTTAAAGTGCTTGTCATTATTAAAATCATGAACGGATTTCGCTGAATGTGTAGGATTTTGTAAAAGGCGTATATTTATAAGTTATTATAGCTTAGTGACATGACTGATAGATTTTTTTAAGAGAAGTGGTAATACTTCAAATACCTAAGGCCTGGGTACTTGATATCCACTTCTATTTCTAAAGCTTCTTACAAGAAAACATTTCTGAATTATGAATTAAACAAGAAATTTCAATATTCAAATTGAGTTACTTTCATTGTAGTTATATAATAAAACCGGTTATGTTGGTTACTAAATATCCTACGTGAATGTCTACTTGCTCCTCCATCAGCCTTTGATATCCACTGCTGGACATAGACTTGAAAGGGGATTTTTGCTAATAGCTACTGAGCCCGGCTTGTGAGTTGATGACTACAGAGGGTGTTAATTTTACACAGGAAGACGCCGCTACCCACTTCCTGGATTTTCTCCTACTAATGGAATGGAGACCAGTAAGCATCAAAAATTATATTTGTAGTGCGATGAGCATTTATGCTCAGATTAATTTAAAGCGAGCATAAATGCTCATATTGCTTTAAAACATGAACAGCCTCTCGCAAAATATTAAAGTATATCTAATTCTGCAGAGTTGCGAAGAAAAATGTCGATCTCCCGAGGACCACAAAACATTAGCGTTAAGCGTTATTTGCTTGGCACGGCGTGTGTCAACGTTGACGTTAAAAACGTATGTATATGACTAAGAGGCTGCGAATTTTTGCTGCAAACTATATCGGAATTAGTAGGAATTTGCTAAATGCTAATGTTTGCCGCGCCTAGTGAATGTTTCGTGGCCCGCGGGTTACAGCTACATAGCATTAGGAAAGTTGTATGCCTCTTTGATTTTAAGAAGAAAGCTACATAATCAAAAATATTTTTTGATTATGTAGCATGATTTGAAAGTAACCACTTTTGGTTCAAAAAATATTTCTAGATAACTTTCGCAAGGTAAAATTGTATAAAAAAACATAGTGGAACTTATCGTACCGTGTACAAACATCGACAATGCCTATCGAAGCATAACTGCTCTCAACTGCTTCCCAATTTCCATTCCCCTAAATTTGGACCATACTTACGAAGTTAAAACAGCGTAAAAGTACTGCAAGCGAGGAAACTTCCTTTTGTTCCGCACTACGGTAAAGTTTGGAGATCAATTAAAGATCTTTGATAACTAAGGCAGTCTGTTTCGTGTCTCGATTGTACAAGAACTTGTTAGATCTGTTAAGAAATCATTAATTTTCTTTAACAGATAGGTAACTACGATTAAAGACATGTATTTAGTATTATATGTTCAGTATTATTATAATCTTGACAATAGTTCCGTCTTGGGTTCATAAGTATACTGTAAGTTGTGTTTGTATCTATATAATAAATATTGATTATATTGTCTCATGTACCAGTAGAAAGGATAGCTGTCAAAGTCAGTCTCATGACGTACGAAGTAAATCATGTGCGTGAAACAGTTGATATAAATGACAATATCAGGTAAATACATAACGACGGACATAAAACTGTGTTTTAAACTGGAACAAACCATACACTGTCATAAAATATTATTGAAAACACAGACAACGTAACAAACAAACACAGATACGTAATTTATAAAATTTAATATATGAAGGTAAAAGACATAACACATAGTTAGTATATCGATAGTTAATAATACAAAAATTGCACAACTGAAAAAAATAATAAGGTGCTCGCGGCAACATAACTAGTTATGTTACATTTTTCTATAAAGATTGTTTGTCCCCACCGTACATGCAAACTTACATAACTTTGTAAAACTTCACCCTCCTTCTAACGTTCCCGTTTCCCATTCGACTCGATGCTACCATTAGCTATCAGGAAGCTACCTGCGACCATTAATTATCAGGAAGCTATCAGTTTTATTTAACCCACATCTCAAAATCTAGGAGCACCGCAGTCCCCCCGCCAAGTCGAACAAAAAAGCGGCACGGCGGCCGTTACTATCCTTTTCTCGAAGCAATTCAGGTCCTTTTCGATTGTTTTCATGCGACGGCCAAGTCGATCTATTTATTTAAAACGTAAAAGATTTTTAATATTGATTTGATAACTTACGTAATAACTTAAGACAAAAGGTCCTTTAAGTAGGGACTTAATAAATTAAACGACTTGGTATTGGTATGATAGAAAAACTGAGCTGTGAGACTTGTTTTTTTAAAGGACGTTTTTGATGGCATCAATTTATACCAACAAAACAAAATACTCGTAGTTCTTGTTAGCTGTTTTAGTAGAGCCTAATGATATGTACTCGAGCCCAGATAGAAACAACATTTTCCATTTGTTCGCAAATGTCTATTCAAATGTAACTGCCTAGAAAAACCCTTTTCAGGACAGTAAATTGAAGTGATCTAATCCGGTGCAGACATATTGTAGGAATGTACCTTCTGTGTCAGTTTGTTTGGAGTACAAAAGTATATTGTGAACATTTTTTTTTATTTTTTTGAAGTTGCAAACGAGCAAGCAGCCTATCTGATGGCAAGTGGTTATTACCAACCATGGGCATGTGTAAGCAGGTTCATGTAGAACAGAGGTTCTATCTAAAGTCACTCACACATGCTTTGGTACTCCAGAGGACTAAGATGGTCGCCTCATATGACAGTGAGTCGGCAAACACACCCTACCACCGAAACGCAAGAACTGCTTTATGTTAGGAATAGATTAGAGTGGCAGAATAAGGTAAAGATAGATAAACTTTGTAGCATAACAGCAACAGTAACAGCTCGATATAATTCTTCAGATACAAATAATGTTTTGTGAGGATTGAATATACCCATATTTCTTCACCTTGAATAATTCTGAAATGTTGAGGTTGTACCGGAATACTAAATGTTGAATGTGTGAATACGGTCCGGCGAATGGAAAGGTCGGACCGGATGTGAAGGTTCGAATCACAAAAACGTAGTGACACCACAGATTTGATTTCTGAGAACCGTCGTGATTTCATAAATACATCGTTTGTATAGAATATCGTTTAGTGCATAATTGAGTCAACTTTCTCGTATATGTCGTAAAAGTGTCAAAAAGATTACTTTTAGGAAATGCGCAGCAATGTTTTCTGTCATTAATACGCGCAGTTTTGAAAACTTATGCTTCACATTGAACATTTGTTCAATTAACGATGCAATTACTTTTGCTATTTATTTGTCATTTTTAATTTAACGCATTCATTTGTTTCATGCAAGTAATGTAGAAAATATATATATTAAAAAATATATAATTGTAAAATATACGTATAGAATGAAGAATCCCATGACTATATCTTTTGTGGTGTAAAATTATCTCCCGAGAAGTGGTCACACTATGTAGGTGACACCCTTGGATGAGACGAGATTTACCCGACGATAGCAGAGGTCTCAAAGATATCTGATGGCTTGTGGGCTTCAGTGAATTTTGGCGATTTATCTTTAGGCGGTAATCAAATACTTTGGGGTTCTCAGAAAATGCCAAGAGTTTTTTGCTTTTACACTATTCTAAAACCAAATGTTAGTTATTTGATTTTACTTAGATCTTTTAGGATAACTTAGATGAAGAATTTGTATTCTCTTCGAATCTATTCAGCGGAAAAAAGTTATTATTTAATACTTGTGCAGTGTTTGAAAATCAATTATTTCTTTTCTACGAAACTACTGAGGCTGATATAAGTAATATGTAATATGTGAACTTACCTCATGTGAACTAGTATAGAGTCGCAGTATGCCAAGACGCAAGCATTACTCGTACTCGTTACTACTTACAACTATTACTCGTTACTGCTCGTATACTAGTTTACTACTTAAATTATACGAAAGGTTGTTTTAAAGACTATCTTTTGTTCATAACTTCAACTATATTTTCAAACCTTACATACATTTCTATATACATGAGTCTAGAAGTAAATTTGCAATAGGCGCCCGCCGTAAGCTGGGTTCTCGAAATAGACGCGACTATGCATTTGTAACGAATTCACGTCGTGGTTTCTAACTGATGAAATTTAATAAATAGTGGTGGTAAGGCTTAAATATGTTTTGCATTTACGGTAAATTTAGCGCATAACCATAGTTTATTCTGGTAATCTTTCTGGGAACAGTTTTTTATATGTTACGTTACGCCAGCTATTAACAATCTGACCGTTTTTTGTCTACTAAAGATCGAAATTTGACAAACTATAACAGGTACATGTACATAGGTATATATACAAAATTTTGATTGATTATTCATTTATAACAGACAGAAGTTTTTATTAATTTTTCAGACTTTTTTTTTAGAAATTACTAGGCATTGTAGGATTTCATTTCAATATGGGTGAGTATAAAAGATCTAAGGTTGATTAACGAACATTAACAATTTATGTTTAGGATTCGTGACAGGTACACACGGGTGATATCTATGCACGTACCATACGGTCAATTACAATATAAATTCAAGCAAACTCAGCCGATTCAGAATTGAGATGATCATATTCGATTTAACGCAATAATTTAAAGAATTTCTCGTAACAATAGTATCCATTCATTGGTAATCCAAGCAAGCCTTTATTACTTATCGCTACAGTTTATTAAAAGATGGAAGCACAAAGCTATACAGATAACGCCGAACAATAAAATTCTCGCAACAAGTTACACAAAGAAATCGAGCATCTCTTACTATTATTACAAATTGATTTCATTGGGGCCAGTGTGTTCGTTGTCGACTTCGTATCGAATTTCGAATGTTTTAACTAGCAAGCGATCTTAAAAATAGCATCGGATATATGAAAATGAAAATATATATGATTTGTGCACGTTTGCTAAATACTTTTTAATGTAAGGATCAATTAGGCTCCTTAGATTTAAAAAAAGTACTGTTACAAATAAGCGAGACTGTAGTAATTATTGATTTTTGCTTCTAAAATAAAGGATTCTTTATTGTTTTATGACGAAATAAAGGATAGAAATATTTCGTAAGCGCTTTAAAGGACATATAAACACATAATGCTTTACTTTAAGTAGTGTATTCAGGCAGACATCATGTAATAATAACAATAATATATTTAACTTTTAGGAATCCACAATTAAGTAACGAAGATTTTAATTAATAAATTTATCAAACGGATTAATTCAGTAACAAGGAGGCTATACAACATAGTAATCAATGTATCGTACATAAATAATAACAGAATAATAGTTTTACATAAATTTTAAGCTTCAATACAAGATTTTTCATTCTTTTGGATATCTTTATAGCAAGCAAAACGATAATTATCTTCGTCAAATATTACTCTCAGGCTAGCCTAACGAATGTATGGTGTCTCATGAGAATCGACTGGCAACCGCAGACCATTATTGTGAGCTTTACGCGATCAGGGGTGAAGATAATATATCCATTAAAAGGTTCCGCGTAAATAGGAACGCAATCACTAAGCCTATGACGTGTCTCTCCGTGTCTAATCCTATGCTCTGTCTGTATCATTTGAACTGTAATATATCAGTCAGTCAATATAATTTAAAATAAAGGTCTTGTAAAATAAAGATACATGTAAATATCCAATTTGTTCGACTAGTAGGACAAAACGTAAATTATATTATTTTATGAAATTTTGAAGTAGTACATAGGTACCGATTGTTGCCCGCCATTACCATGTGTAGCTATTATGTAAGCTGTTTTGCCTGAAAGGACGTTATCCTATGAACAAGACGGGAAATCAGTGGATTCAACAAGCATGGGACCGGTTGGAGTGGCGCCAATAAAATAAGGAGTTCGTCCGTAGGCTTTAAAAGGCTAATGAATTGATGGATCTATACGTCTGTGTATTCCAAAACAAATAAATACAAACACATTATGCAAATCGTGCGTAAAATTATTGAATGCCAACGAGTTATCGACTCCTAACACTAACTACTAACTAACACGCAGATAACCTAATGGCGTTTTACAGTTGAATAGCGGATAATTTATGATGATTTGTGATTAAGTGAACTGCTAACTTCAAAGGACTCCAAATAAATCACTTAAGATAGTACAAATAGGTTTGACATGTTCATTAGACCGCGCCACGTATCCTATTCCTACTATCAATTCTTGAGATAAAAGAAAATCCTCATGAAAGTAATCATTTTTATTGTTGTATAATTACCGTCAAATGTCCATAGAAACAACACATGACTCTTTTTTTGTCACTTAAGTATAATTGAATACTTTAAGTATGGATTTATTATCAAAATAACATTAAATCTTAACAATACCGTCAATCCATTATTGTCCAACTGCTGGACACGTGTCTTCTCTCAGATTGAGAAAGTTTCAGGCTATAGTCCATTGCGCTGGCCAAGTGTAAATTGGTAGGCTTCACACAAGTTTGAGAACTTTTTAAATAACTCTAAGGTGTATAGGTTTTCTCACGATGTATTCCTTCATCGTAAAAGAGTAAAGAGTAATTTTAGAAAAATCAGTGGTGCGTGCCTGGGATTCGAACCTCGGACTCTCGATTGAGCGGCCCAGTTTGAACCAATTGGCTATCACTGTTGGAATCTTCAGTTTTAAATTTAAAAAATCCCCAACGCTGTAAAGATATGTGAGCAAACATTGAAAAAGTCAAAAATAATATCTATAGATGACGAGTTACACCTATATTTTAATTATAGAAATATAACATTTGCTCGTTAAAATTGTGCTACTATGTCGCGGCGGAAGGATACCGCTTAACTAAGTCAGACCCTTTATTCGATTGACTATCTATTCATTTACTAGATATTTAAATTGTTAAGCCTGTGAACGTGACGATTTAGCTAGGTGGGGATCTAGTCTCTAAACTTAGTAGACGCTCATATACTTGTAGGACATAGATTCGTCGTTGTAATCTAACAAAATATGTTGAGCGCCGACTTCGGAACTATGTACTATGTACTGTGTATGTAAGAAACCAACAAATATATAATTTTTTTTTTGATTTTTTGTGGTATAGAAGTCGGTTGCTATTTTTTGTTAAAAAAAACTAGAACGTTTTTTTAATGAAGCTTTTGTAGCAAACGAGCATACAGTCCATTTGATAGTAAGTTGTCACTGCCGTCTAAGGACCCCATCTGTAATCACCCCCCGATAATTTTCAAACCTTAGCTGAGGTTGGCTACGAATGCATTGCTATCCTTAAGGACTTAGTTGGAATGAATCCGATAAGTATATCTTACATACTGCTCCCATCAAACCGGAATACAGCAACGCAACAATGCTGTTATTAGGATGAAATAAATAGGTGTTGCCGCCAGAGTCGGACTATAAAGGGTTCTATCACTTTTAAAATTATTAATTAATTAATATACTGATAAAGTATATAATGATTATTCCATTAGAAATAAATATAAGCTGGTATTTCCATGTTCGACAAGAACCATCACCCCTCTTGTCTGAGGGTACGGATACGGTAACGCACTTACCGCAATATCCGGTCATCGGGCGCCTGAAAGCCTGCGGCCGCTTCCGCCTCTTTAATGGCTTTGTGCTTGCTTCGCTGGGTTCACTCTATGCTCGTGCATATAAATTTAGTTCGAGGGGTTTGTAGCGGATTTATATATTAAAACTATGCAACAATATAATCCTTTCTGGGGAAAAGCAAACAGACTACCTGATAGAGAGCCGTCACTGTCATTATATATGTCCACTATATACAGCTCACGATATGCGGTTTTTAATTTCTTTTTGCGGATACTTTGACCCAGTTCGAAATATATTTCGAGTACCCGTAACATATTATAATGTATCAATTCCGCGATAATATTAGCCTAAAATCATATATTTTCTAGCTTCAATTTGATACCCATACAGTTATGATAATAAAAAATTTCGACACTTCCCCTCTATGTTACCTTATCGCAGGCACTGTATTTAAAAATACATTCTACAGAATTTAAGAGAAAATCTTCAAAAATTAAGAGTCCATTAAAAATCAAACGATTCGATTTACAAGTCAAGTTGCTTACGTAGGCTACTTTTAAAATCTTTTTATGCTCTCGTGAATTTATTGGAACGATAAGTTCACCCTGTTTAAGAGTCTAAGATCTAAAGGGCTTCCTTCTCGAGAAGCCTGTAAAAAGCGCAATCGACAAATTGGATATTTCAAGTGGAAAAATAAACCGCGAGGTTGATTTATGTTTCAGATGGTGTGTGATTCTAGTTTATTGCAAAATACTTTGAGCTTCTTTGAGTTTGGCATTAAAAAAATTTTTGGTGTGTTTCTTAGTACTAAATGTTAGGGTTTATTACCTAACGCGTAACGCAATTGAATTATAGAAATATAAGATTTGCTCGTTAAAATTGTACTACAATGTCGCGGCGGGGTACCGTTAAGTTTAGACTAGATACCTACCTAGCTAAAATAAAATAGGGAAATTGGATAATCGTCAGTGGACTAAGTTAAGCGGTACCCTTTCAATGTATAAATGTATTTTGAATAACTTCATAAATTGACTCATGTAATAAAAACTGGCCAAGTCAAATCTTACCTACTTTAAGATCTCACATTGTTAAATAGCACCAATTGTTATAGGTATCCAATAAAGCAATGAAAAGTTAAATACTTGTGAATAGGGAGTTTAATACTTGTTTATAATGTTATTTTGTTTCTATAAATATATATTTGGATTTTGCAAAGAACTTGGCTTGACTTGAACTTATTTATATCTCCACTATTTTTGCGGCGAAGCCCATAGCCAAGCATAATTTTTGTATTGAACGTGGCTCTCCTGGCTGGAAGTAAATTAGATTTAGGTACATATGTCAGTCAGTCAGGCAGTGCTAAAATTTACGACTTTTGACCTTTATATCTTTATAACCGTTTTAGCTAGCTTCATAAAATTTGGGCTTCTAAATGGCCTTTTAATTATTTAACAATTTTGATGATGGACGTTATCGTTGCAATTTGACTGTGGGAACCAAATTGCTTCTAAATGGCCTTATGGATATAATTAAATACATTTAGTCTTATGCGTTTACGTTAAAGAGGTTTTGAGTTATACAAGGGTCAAAAGTGGCACCAAGTGGTTCGTGTAATATTACACTCGGCTCTGGATAACCAGTTCCTTTGCTTGAATTTGGCTTAACACGCTGCTGCGTGTGTAGATCAACAAACGTTGCTATGTCTGAGCATCGGTTGAACAAGATGTAGTACATATTAGTGGAGACTTTGCTGATGTTTGTTATACTCATGTGAAAATAGATATAAGTATTAAACATTGTATGTTTCCCAAAAATAAATAAAATAAAAAATAAAATAAAAAAGATGTCGAAAGTATTTTTTCCTAAAATATAGTAATAGATTACGTCACACATGAGTTGTGATGACAATCTTATTTTATTTTATGAAATAACCTTCACAGTTACGTAAGAACATTACTCGGGAAAAACAACTGTCTCCTGCAGAATATTAAAGAATAAATCTTTCTGTTTCAGCCAATGACTTTGCTACGTAAAAGAAATCACAGATATTATTTAGTTAGAGATGTGACTGCAACGCGCGTGCTGAGTTATGCATTTGCACAGCTAGAAAATCAAAACTCTATTTTCAAATATACTTATTTGATTATCATAAAGTACATTGTGCAGTTTTAGTAGAAAAAAATATAAACACTTAAACCCCTACTTTACCTCCTTGTGGATGAAATATTTAAGATGCTTTCTTAGTGGATATTTAAATCATAAAATTAACCGTTGTATCAAATTTCATGATTCTATCTATTGTAACGGTAGTATAATCTTTAAAATATATTTAGTTGGATAACTTTATGATACTACAAGCAATATAATATAATAAATCTGAACTGTCAGCATTTTGAAAAGAATTCCATTTCGATATTACTTACAGCATTTCTATTCGATACTAGTTCAGTAACACAATTCCGCGTAGCTACTACGATAGCTACGGCGTAGCAACCTACGATGTGGGTAGCAGCTTCAGTAGAGCGAATGAAATGACTACTTTGAGAAAATAACATTTTCTGCACTGGCCCGCGATATCTCGGAACACATATGTTTTCCAGCGAAACAAATATGTACATGTATTATGTATGTGTACTAGGATTGGTATTTGTACTACATCGAAAAACACAAAGTTATAATATTTGTATGCTTGAAGTAATTATTCATAATTCAAAAACTTTGTAATTTGTTGATATAGCGAAGGTTACAGGGTAGGTAATCATGTAGGTATATCGTACATATGAATTTAATAGGCAACGACGATACCTAAAATACGATAACTAAACGAAAGAAATAAATCATGTTTTGCAGTATATGTTAGGTTCCCTAGCTAAACGGCTAGAATATTAAACTTTATAATTTCGATCTGATCCAAAACAGATACAACTTCATATTAGGTCCCTTATTAAAAGTAGCAAATGAGCATCGACTGCCAACCATGGACATCTGTAAGCAACTTCATCTTTATGAAGTTGCTTACAAATGCTTACAAGGTTTTTGTCTGAGGTAAATCAACGCGACGACCCGCGTGGCGGAGCAGTCAACATACCGGTCTGACATGCAATAGGTCCCGGGTTCGATCCCCGGTCAGACAGACATCTGAATGATAAATTTAGATGTCTGTTCTGGGTCTGGGTGTGTGTGTATTCGTCTTTGTGTGTCCATGGCACCCACGACACAGAAGAAAATCCTACTGTGGGGCTAGAAAGCGTTTATGTTTTTAAATCAAAGATGCGATGCTACTTCCGAGGACTAGGATATGAAATTGAGCCATCAACCTCACCCTTCCACCGAAATGCTAGATCTGCTTAACGCTAGAAATAAATCCTACACCTGGTGATATGTGAAGTATGATGAAAACTAGTCTTTACCCTCTTGTGGTCGGGAATCAAACCCGGATCCCTCAGAACAATTCAAGCAGTGTTTTATTACTCTGATGGTTTCACCATTTTATATACTTACTTGTACACTTTCTTTCTCTTTACCCTCTTACGTTCTATGATTTTATCGCACTATATTACTAAAGAAAATTTGATCCAAAGGCTTTCATATTCCAACCGTTTGCATATTCAGACTGCAATTTACTTTTCATATTTACACTCAGTCTAAAACACTCGACGGTGCCTTTAAATTTAGAATATTTCATAGTAATTTATTCCGTTGATTTTTCACTAAATTACTCAGTAAAATCTTTTACTGCTCGAGAAATAGGATTTTCTTCTTTCTTGGGCAAATTAATAATTAAATTCATAAACCACCCTTTCTACACTCATAGTGGTGTTATTTTATTCACTAGGATTTTTCACACCGTAGTTGCCATGTAAAGAAAAAATACATAAACGAATACACAAGTACCCAGACTCAGAAAAGAAAATCTTAATTCATCATTCAAGTATCTGGCCGGGAATAGTGCAAGGACCCAAAACCCTGTGTGTCAAAATTAAAATTGTATAACTAGAGCATATACAAATACAATAAGTATTTGTAGAAACCTGTTTCCCATTAATCGTATCTGCCATACATCACACTAAAAACTTTTGTTTGTATTTACTCTTCATGAATAGAATAGTAAAGTAGAGAAGGGTCCACCACTCTGCATAAGTACACCTCAGATAAGAACATTCCTTATTAGTAAGTATTTATCCGAGGCGTTCCAGCTTAGTCCCCAGGGGAACAACGATAACAGATCTTATCTGATATCACTTACAGATGTCCAGTGGCCAGTTACCGTTCGGTGGATTACATTTGCTAATTCTATATTATTATAAAGTTCGCATAATTAGCTAAACACAGCATGACATTTTGTAAAACTTGGTTTTATTGAAACTAAAGGTAATTTACACGTTGTTTTAAGATCTGAAAGCACTCAATTTCACTTTCTAAGAAAAGTCTTCAGAAAACCGATTGAAGATGTTAAATAAGTTTCAATCGGTTTACTTCAATAAAGTCACTATAAACACTCATAAAAAATAAAATTACTTTTTACTTACTATTTCAAACTTATTTATATTTTTTAAGAATGTAGTAAAGTACGTAAACTCGTACTCGTACTCGTACACCGTACAAAGAAACAGCTTTCTAACTAAAAACTCAGAAGTATTAACGAGGTAGATGATCTTTGATTTTTCAATTTTATAAATAAAATATAAAACACCGTTTCATTTACCACCTCGACATAAGCAGAGTAATAAGTTTGACATGTATTCAATACCATGAATGACAGAACTCAGTATTCGGAGCTTAAAAAAGTTCTATAACCTTTATTTTTTTTATTATTAAAGGTACTGAACTATAGAACTTTACGATGCTATGCTCAAAACTTTAAGCTCACGCTGAAAGCCCGCCACTGTGTCAAGTACGCGTCGACTTGTTTCCTCGAGACCGCTTTAACGAATGACGTGTGATGTACGGACGTATAAAAATAATTTCAGTCTGCTGAATTTTTTATCCCATATTTTATGGCGTTGTTCTTAAAATGAGTTCTATATTTTTACGAGAATACCGCTGGCTTCTTTTTTATATTTAATAATGTTTTGGACGTGATTTACAGCTTACATACGTACACTTTATTGCAATAATTGACAATATGTTTTAACATTTAAGTCCTCTATTTTTCCATATAAACCTTTGGTGAGCTATCGAAATATGATAAACAGATTGTTCAGTATTTATGAGTGGCCGAAATACGGAATTAAATAAAATGGTAAAATTCGTAAATATTGACGTTCTGTCATTACGCTGATTCACATACAGATTCATTACTCGGTTGTCGGCAGTACGGTATATATATTATTTATTCTTGTGGTAGTCACGGGACCTTACGGGAGAAGTGTAGGTGCAAAAGGCTAACTGGTCGCCAAACATTGTGCACGGACGGAGGTATTTATGTATATTTTCTCCTGCTTCTTTCGACCTAAAATTCATACATAGATTAACAAATAGACATACATTTCCATTTTGTTTGTTTAAAAAATGAACTACGTTGCAGAGTCGTCACCATACCGGTATAACACAAAGTGGGTTCCTCATACAAATGACACATGTGAGGGGCGTAATAAATCAATTAGTTAACAGAAACTGAATAAAATGGCTAGAACTAGTTCGACACCGCCCACACCTATCTATAGATGACGAGCCTCAGAGTTTTGCAACTTTTCGTGACTATCCCTACAAAATACAGCGTCAAAAGTTGGAGCGAGTCCAAATTCACGACCCACGTTTGAATCAGCGAGAACTCACTCGACACTAATGGGTGAGGCTTTTACACGTTATTGCCAGTTTAGTCTAAACTGTGTAGACTAGTACAAAATTACTCGTCGTTGGTTTAACTTTTTGGAGGACTTTGGAGTCGAACCACAGAGGGTTCAAGATCGTCGGAAATCTAAACTAGTATAGTTCCTTTTTTTGAATGTTCCAAAATGAGAGGGGCTTAAGCTATGATCCACCACACTGACCAATAACCTAGTGCGGTTTAGTAGACCATACACTTTTGAAAAAAAAAATCCTTTAATGAACTTTCAGACGCTTAGACGTTTTAACGATAAAGTAAAGTATAGAAACTGTTTTACTTTATCGTTAAAACAAGCGGTAATTAATTTCTACTACGGATGAAAACAGTCTAACATAATAACAAACAGTATAATCTATTGAGATGTCTCGAAAAATAGGTAGTATCAATAGATTAAATGGTCGTTACGGACATCTGTCACAACCAAAACAGAACATAAATCTTGGATAATTTAATCTCTGGTGTAATAAATACACTTTTATAGGTGACAAATATTATTGTAACAAAAACAAATTTGATATAAAACGAAAATAAACAATTGTTTACTACGATATAAATATTTCGAACAAAATCTACTCACAAATCATATATCTGAGATCAAGATTTATGTAATAAAGGATTTATAAAATCCATGTCGTACGTTCAATCTATAGAGAATATCTAACATTGCGGTGAGCAAAGATGGCTGGGATTTTTAACGTGGGAACATTTCAATACGTTCCCACAGGACTGTCATTTGTTAAATGGAACACGGTCTGAAATCTTAAGTATTATCTGACTTAAGTGCTGTTTGGTGTCGGTCTTAAGTGTCACCTTTCCCTCTTTTCTTGTGGATTTCGTAGGAGATTTCTAAAAGACAAAATGATAGTAGAGATAGGCACCAGCGTGTTCCTATGTATCATCAACACCTACTACGCTCACTATCCCGCTAGCCAGGCTCGGTGACTTAGGCAAAATTTGTCCTACTTATATACGTCTAATCTTGAAGTTAACCAATTCCTTAAATCTCAGCTATTCTATAATTGACGGATAAAAACGACAAATCTGGAATATGTTTACTTCACAACCCAAGGTTATATAGTGCACAGTTGATTTTGAATCCCGCGTATTCCCATGGGATCATCGCCTCTCGCGTCTCGTGACCTTATTATTCCGGCTTCATGCATGTCCGACTATGTTATATGTGGTAGCTTGTTGTGGATTTCCTGTAGGTTTTATGTATGTATGTATGTATGTATACTTTTATGTATGTATGTTTGTATACTAGTTCAATAGTTATTTTATTTGAATCATGTTATACTAGTTCAATAGTTATTTTAATCTCGCGGATTAAAATAAATAAATTGCTCCTAGAAAATTATGTATATTTTATAAATAAAATATAATTAATTGCTTGGGTACTATGTGATTAGACGGTCCTTTAATTTCTAATAATAATATGTTTAAGTAAACATTGATATTTTAAAACTCCAAAAAATTTATAAAAATGCCTACGGAAATAGCATTGTATATATCGCCAATAAATAAGTTTAATCACTGAAAATAAAATTATTAGCACTAATTTGTATACACTTTTTTCCCGCAATGTTGTTAAGATAGATCCTTTGTTAAAGCGGATTTCCAAAATCTCGAACGTTTTTCCGCACGACGGATAATGCCGACAAATCCGGAACAGCATATTTACTTTACAATTGATCCCTATGAGATATTACTTTACAATTGAGATTGGTATACTTAAACATGTAAATCCTGAGTGCGTTTAGTATCTCCTTTCACCACTTGCGATCTTTTGATTAAACTACTTAAACATTTGCCAGGTAAATCATTTGTCATTAAATTACATCGTGTAAATGGATTGTCTAAAATATAACCTATTTTTTTTAATATAACCTATTTATAAAATTAAAGAAGCAAACAAGCATGCAGTCGCAGTGTGCTACCGCCCGAACATCCACCGAACGCAAAAATCACGTTAGAGATACCTAAGTATGGCGGCGGTACCGCTCCTGTTCGACCATACTTTTTCGTATTTTAGGCAATGAAAACTGTTTTTCTCGTAGTTTTATTTTACAAACACTAGAAACATAATCATGTATTTAAATTAATAAATTGTATTTACACCAATTTTTACTACTTATTCCGCTTTGCAAAGGTGACGATAGTGTTGCATGTTGTAACAGCAACCCGTGGATGTGTAGGTTTATAAAGTGTAGTAACTTGTGCGTGGTCAGGAGCTACCAGTTACCAGACTAAATATAATATTTATTAATATCTTGAGGTGTATCGACGCTTGGTGTAAAGCCCCCGCCTCACCCCATTGTGGGCAGATACTTACCTTATAGAATCCGTGAAATGATTTTTCATACGGGTGTGGTTTTTCAGAAATATCCGATTTTTTTTTACATATTACACAGATCCATATGTGTTAGTAGGGACTTAAATCTAGTGTTAGTAAATACATTTATTTATTATTGAATGCTTTTTCTCTTGTATGTTCCGTGAAATGCAAGGCCGCAAGAGAAATTGGTATAAACTGTATAGTCAGCAAAATCAGATCCAACTTCCACCTAATGTAGAAAATGAAATCCACAAAGAAATAAAAAAGATCAGTGTAAATAATAATATATAACGTGTGAATCAATTTATTAAAAAAAATAACAAAAAATCGAAATCGACTTCTATGGCACAGAAAAGCAAAAAATAATTTAAATATATGTTGGTTTCTTTCATACACAGTAGATAGTATATAGTCCTGAAGTCGGCGCTCAACATATTTTATTAGATTATAAAGGCGAATTTATGTCCTACTACTTACGGACAGACTTCTTCAGGAAGAAGGCATAGCGAAAGTGGACTTGGACTAGTCCTGATGGTTCTTCTAAGAACGAGATAGACTTCATTTTGGCAGACAAACGGCATGTATTTAATGATGTCTCTGTGATCAACAGGGTGAAAATTGGAGTGATTACCGGACGGTAAGAGGCACATTAAATATCAACGTAAAGCTGGAACAGTCAGGCTTGATGAAGTCTACGCTCCGACCAACATCTGTTCAAATCCAGGGCTCCGAAGACTTTCCATTACAGTTACGAAACTGTTTTGCATGTCTCGATTCTTGCGTTTCCGTGGATGAAATTAACACCAAAGTTGTAACAACTGTCCACGAGGTGGGGTCTAAGATCTTCAAGCCCATTCCAGTGGTAGAGCTCAAGTTCTCTCAGAGCATACGCTCTGTCTGATGAGGACCTCCCGGACGTCAGCTTGTACGAGATTAGAAAGGCTCTCAAATCTCAAACAGCTTAAAAACAACAAAGCATCGGGCGATGACGAAATCACAACAGTTAAAATTTTTTGAGGTTTTATTTACTTTACTTGAAATATAACACCTGTTCTATATGAAGTTGCTTACAGATGCCCATGGGCGGCTGCGGTCAATTACCATCAGGTGGTCCGCTTGCTCGTTTGCTACTTCTATCTTATATATTTGAAATAGAGGTAGTAAATGACCATGCATCCGCTTGAAGGTAAGAAAGGTAAGTACCACCCATGAACATCTGTAAGCAACTTTATATAGAACAGGGGTTCTCTTCGAAGTCATTTACAGTTGCGTTACTACTCCTGAGGAGTAAGATGGTCACCTCGAACAAATGTGAGTCGAGAACAACACCCTGATAAGTGACGACTGCTGCCTGTGATCATATATTACATTATCCACCCCTAATAGTATTGGGCCTACCTGAGCGACTGCATGTAACTGGACGCTCAAAACCAGTATTGAATTCGGTTGTATGAACTGTAGTCATTACCTGAAACAAAAAATAAATGTATCACTTAGTATATATATCCAAAAAAATAAAAGTAATAATGTATAGTCCAAATAATCACAAAAAGAAAGTTCGCATGTTCATTTTTGCTACACACTTGTAAGTGATGTTATGTTACACAAATGTGAAATGAACTTCTTACTGAGGTTTTCCTGAAGCGAGGAGCCTGGGGCTCTTTAAAACAGGTGCAAAAAGAGCTCTCCTCCAATGCCGGCTCTTTCTGTGTTACAAATGTTTTTAGCCGACGGTGACATTTCATCAGGTAGCCTGTCTGCCTTATCGTTACATTTAATTAAAAAAAATATAAATATTTTCTTAGAGGTGCCGTAATTTAAATTACTATAGAGGCAACTTCGGTCCTAAGCTTCGCTATATTATATATACTGAATAACTACCTACGTGAAGAGTAACTTGCAAACGATATAAATTTATTCAGTGNAACGGCATAGTAAGATTGCCTTTAAATTGCCGACACTCGCCCGTAATACCTGCCAGGTGGCATATTCGAGCAGAGGCTCGTAAAACTAGATCGTAAAGACGTTAATTATTTGATCGTATAATCAATAAGTGCAGTCTGACATAAACATATCTTTTGTATTTTATCTTTGTATAGACATCTTAACATGATTATTTTGTTTTACCATTTTACACCTGAAAAAAAAACGTAAAATTCCTAAATAAGCCTAACTCCATGCTTCAATAATTATAAAATAATTATAATTAGATACGCATTTGCTTTTTTTTAATAGCTGAATGCTATTGAAGCTGCTTCAATCTATGAACAATAACATGAAGCTAATGAACATGCAGTCTACCTGATGGTTATGAGCCGGTTAGCAACTTCATATAGAACAATGGTTGTATCTGAAGTTAATTACTGGTACGTTACTACTCACGAGGACTGAGGTCACCTCATATGATAGTAGACAGGAACCACCTACATACATATGTACATTTACGTTAACGTTTTCGTTTCGGCCATACTTTGAAAAGATGGATGAAAACGTAAATAGCGATGGTTTTGAGAAAACGTAATAAACTCATATTAAAGGCACAGGTTAATTTTTATTCATGAATAAATTCCTATAATGCTAAGACGGCCGCCTCAAACATCTCCGCCACCGAAGGGCATGCAGATTACGAACTGGATTTCAAAATGGCGTCCTGGCTGAATTGCGGACATTTCTCCTGTGGGGTTTCCACATTGTACGATCTTGTGTGGAATGTCCCGACACTGACACACTCAGTTTATAGATATATGTATAGAGGTCCCATACAGGTATGAGACCTCTAGACGAAATGGTATGACAACGGGTGAAAACACGTAGTGAAATCGGGTATAAAACAGATTATCGCTCAATTTTTATACCAAAATTGTTAAAATTCTATTTTAAATCTATTTGGCAAAAATCAGACTGTATGATGATGAGTCAGACAGATGGCAGTACCCCAATATTGCCAATAGTCACCGCGCTTGGCATGAGTGTTAGTAACCGGAGTAGGTGTTGATGTTACATAGAAAGACGCAGCTGCCTATCTGCTGGATTTTGTCCTTTAGTCGCCTCCTACGACATCCACGGGGAGAGGACTAGTGCTATTCAAGACCGGCACCACATTTATAATTGATTTTAGAATACTTACACCTTTATTTAAATTATAGCATCATAATCATATTACACTGTATACCAATAGATATTCTTTCAAATTAAGAAAACACAGGCGTTACTTAATCTGCCTATAAAATTAAAAGAAATCTTCAGATACTCGTTCAACATGGTCATAGTACAAATTGAGGTACCAACCACAAATAAGACTTTGATGGCTGCCTTCGAACGATCGTTTCGTAATAACGCTGAAACTAAATAAGAATTAGGTTTGAATTAGTTCATGTATAAATACATCACAATCTTTTATTACCATCATAACCTTGATAACAATAAGAACAGTCTTATCATCTAATAAAAAAACATTTTTATAAAAAAAATCCCGGCTGTATAGCATAAATATTTTTGATTATCGTTGCAATCTAAACAATTTATAATAAAAAGTTTATTATAATATTGACATACGATTTTTTTGGATTGTTAGTTATTTTTCTAGAAATCTCTACTAAGCAGAGTTAGTTTCATTGGTGGGGATTTGTGGCAAAATAATAACAATCCTCACTGGTAGGGACCTTAAGAGTATCTGTTCTACGTGCTTCTCAGGTGTCATATTTGCAAATTATATTGCCTATATCATTACTATGGGAATGGTGGAAAATCCAATGACATCTTATATGTCAAAATCTGTCAAGGCGTTTGAGTAGTAGAGCGTGTTAACTTCTGACTGGTAAAAATTAATACAATCGTTTGTTTCAAATATATTTTAATGCGGTGTTTTCAATTGTTTTCATTAAAGAAACAAATTAATTAATTGGTGTCTTGGCTCCGTTTCTACAGCGGAACATTATTATTTGTTTGAGAAAAATTTTAAATATTTGAAAATTAAAATTTCAGAAATACTCTAAACTGACTCGAATCTAAATCGTTTAAGCTCGCTCATGTTGTATAAGTCGTTTAAGCTGAAATGAAACTCATATATTTATATCTTTCGTTGGTCTACCTTTGATTTGTTAACACTTCCAGTATACGTTAATGCGTCATATAAGTATTTTAAGAAAAGACTCATACTTAAGTTATTAACATTTTTGAAAATTATTGATGGTATCATATTTACATCAATTTTCATGCAACTTTTTTTTAACACGAGTGAAACCGCGGAGCATAGCTAGTATTAAATAAGATTCAAATCTCTCAAAATTTATACGATCAAGTTTACAGTCAGCCACAAATACGTTAATACTGTATAATAAGTGTCTAAGTTAGAACACTCTGCAATAAACCATTCGACAGCTTACATACCGACAACATAAGATTGGAATATGTGTTGTATTAATAAAGTTTTAACGATCCCACACTCCTATCGACGTCGTTCCAATTCCGTAACAGTGGCTCTTTATGATATTGTTTCACCCGCGAGGTATTCGGACAGGCTTTGATTATAATGGATCGCTCGTGACCTATTTCTGTTTTACAATAGAATTAGCTGCGTTAATGTTTTAACGTTAATACCACTTCAGAAGCGTTCGTGGTACATTAAACATTAAATTTTTGTTTTAATGAATACTAAAATTTTGACCTTGACCTTGATTTTGTTAGGAAGAAAAATAACCTGTTTTGTAAAGTACTAAACTGTTATATGTACATCCCGAAATATATAAGATCAATCCGTTACTACGCCGCGATAATGGAAACGGCCATACAGACAAAACACGGAATTCTATTGTGATTCTACTCTGACACCACTCCAGACCGTACCTGCATTCAAACCCAGGAGTTAGGTACAAATGTGTTGCCACTTAGATTAGATTAGATCAGAATAGATAGATAGATTGCTAGGGATCGTAAAACGGGCTTACTTTTAAATAATATATAAGCAGAAAAAGAGCATGAACTCTACCTGATGGTACGTGGCCGCAGCTGCTACTAAAATTGCATATGTTACCTGTGATATTACCTAAATTTATAAATAGATAGATTGTGAGAGGTTGTGGAGATGGAAATAAGATCTATGAAAAGCAATAATTAGCCATAAATAGCTTAGTCGCTTCTTCTTACGACATCAACAGGAGAAGAAGTCATATACAAGACAACCATTACACGGCAAAATATTGTACAAAAAAGGTAAAATATTGGAATATTGTTATAAATTGGGATAGGCGGAAAATTACCTTTGTTTAACTTTATTTGCCCAAAACGAGATTACAAAGAAACTGTGCGAAACGAAACAAAACTAATCGTATTGTCAAACAAAAGTTGTGTGCCGGGAGGAGGGACAGAAATTCATGGACCCAAACAAACTCAACTCCAATTTGTGCAACTTTGCAAAAGTAAAGTACATCTCGTTCAGTGTATTATTATAATCGAGTTTCGGTATTTATTAATTTAAAATGTCGGTGATCGTGCTTTATTTACAATAAGAGATGTTGATTAAAATGTCCTCAACATTTTGGAAGACTGATATGAAGTAACGTTTACTCGTTTTTAAAATATATAAGTTTTACAAAAATACTAATACTGCACAAGCGTGGCGCATACGGCTTTTGAAGAAATACTTATGGTCATAGATGCCAAGAAGCATTCGGTTTAAGTGTCATTCACTTGACGTCTCAAGCTTTAGTGTTGTGCGTTAAAAACAAATGTATGTGTTCGAAATTAGTTGAATATCTTTCAAAGTGGACGCTTGCAGCACCGAGCGAATGTTTCATGGCCATCGAGCTACCGCTCGACCACGAGGTATTAGCTTCTTGTCAAAATTGTCTTGTCAAAATCTGAGCGATCTAGGCAGCACATAGTACAAGTTTTATCACCTTTAAACTTGAAAGCATTCTACTACATAACAAAAACTTTTATCAGATATATTTTCGGAAACATATTTTTATCTCCATTCACGGTGTGTCGGATAATCCTTGTTTAGTGCGATGCTCATAGCGCGACACGCGACGGAATTACCCAAAGTTGAAACGATGATTTGTAAAGGTAGGACAAAATCGCTGTTTATATATATTTTAGGCAATATTTCATTTTACTTACGTTACTAGTATATGGTAGTTTTTGCTTAACGATTAGGTTTAAATCGAAATTTTTATTTATTTATTTTATTTATTTATTTATTTGCCAAAATACACAATATAATTGTTACAGGTGGTCTAAATTAACTACAATGTTTAGTGTATTTTACTATTTCTGGCATGCAAATATATACAATAGTCAAAATTATCAAGTTAATATTATCAATAGTAAAAATTCAAGTCAAAACAGTCAAGATTAACAATGTTATTAATAGTCAAAAATAATCACAATAAACTCAATGTCAAAACTACTAATATTAATAAAATTTAATCAATATTTAATAATAGGTTAAATCGATTACATTAAATTTAATATAAAAGGGTAACAATTTATATATAAATTTATAATTAATGTTATATTTGAATACATAATATAAAAAAATGGAATACATAATATAAAAAAAACGCTATCATGAGAACAGTGTGAATAAAATTGTTTTTTTTTTTTATATAACGTGCTTTTTGTAATCATTGAATGTATTAGACAAAAAAATTCGGCCAAGTGCGAGGCGGAAAGGGTTCCGTAGCATTATCATTAAACAGCAGCAGACAAAACAAAATTATATTATTTTTTTTATTTATTATTTATTGAAACATTAAACATAGTTTTCCAACTACCAACATAAGTTTGTTTTTTATAGTGTTTGTATGAATTACAAAGTAATGTAATTAGGTTTTTGAAAAAGCTATACCTAATAATCTAAAAGTAACCAAGTGCCAAGTCGGACTTGCCCGTGACGCCCTTGCCCGAGTTGCCCGTTACTATTATTTTTTATCAGAAAATAAAATAACTTGGTTTTTCATAACGTTTGTATGAGAACAATAAAGTTGTATTTGCGTTTTTTGAAAATTTGAAAACTCATAATGCTCAAACCAATTTTCGTTGAAAGTTTCCATTCAAATCTACAATATATATATTTTAGTTTTCTCACTCTCTTACTTTAAAAATTAGAGGAGGGGGACACTTATATTTCCACTTTGGAAGCGTCTATCTTTCAAACAATTGATTTTGACAAAATATGATTTCAGGAACCTTAATGTCATTTTAAAGACCTATCCATTGATACCTCTCACCAATAGGTGTGATGAAAAAAAAATATTACTTTCAGTTGCACGTATGGAGTGCCCCTTTAATTTTTTAATTTATTTATTTTTGTTCAAACTTCTATTCAAATTCTATTAATTTTTCAACAATGTAGGCACAATAGTTTCGGAAAAATGGCTGTGACATACGGACGGACGGACGGACAGACAGACATGACGAATCAATAAGGGTTCCGTATTTTGCCATTTGGCTACGGAACCCTAGAAAATTACATATATAGCCATTCAGGATAACTGAGCGCATTTATAGCTTAAAAAACAGTATTCAAATACGGTGCAAAAGAACTCTTCATCAAGGTCGACGATGCAATGGCAATAGGTAGCGCGTTTGCTTTATCCTTAGGCACAGATACTCTGACAGAAATATGACAGAAATACACTGACAATACGTATCTAAAAATTTATCTATAGAGTAGACATAACTAAAGCATTGAAAGGATTCTATTCCCAAGCGGTAATCCTCGAGTCTTGCTTTAATTTTACAGAATGTAGGTTCTTAGCGACTATGACGAGATTTACTCGACTTGAAAGCAGCTGGGATTTAACAGGTAATTTTTCAGGGCGAGTATTGTTGAATTTGTCAATAGCTTTTATGAAATAGCTTCCAAAGACTTCTAAAGTATTTCTTAGGCTTCCAAAAATAAGTTTATAGAAAAAAAATACATAAATTAAAAATAATCCATGACGACATTTACAAATTTATCAATATAAACATCCAAATACAATGAATTAATAAATGGCGACAAATTAAAAGACTATAATTATCTCAATTTACTGCATTTTTTTAAAAATTGCAATGTGAATGAAGTGGAGTACGAAAGTAATTAAAGATCAGTCACATCTCTCACAAGTTAAAATTTATATTCAGATATATGAAGGTTGAACTTCTCCACTCCATTGTACTTCACGCATTATCAATAATTGATTATGCGTAAAGTGCGAGTAGTCCACCCAATCACGTCTAGGTTTAGGCACAGGGTCTCAACGGTTCTCAGCTTCCTAAATCTAACAAATTCTACATGCATCCTCAAAATGACGTTAAGGTGAAATGTATTTATTTTTTGCAAAATAATTGCATTTAGATTTTAGAGGAGGGCCGCGCTCTTTGACCCCCTCCCCCTGAAGGAATGAATATTCATTCAAGAATATTTTAGTTTTAACGTTTTAGGTTAATAATATGCGTCAAAAGTTGGAAATGTGCGAAAATTTCAATAATCTAACAATAAGTCCATAATCAACAATAATTAATGAAAAATATAATAATATTTTAAGAAAGGAGCGTGTCTTTAACTTTACTAATTAATGAGAAAAGCAAATTGAATTACTTTTTACTCGTACTTTCACGGCTTTCTAATAAGACATTATTAAAAAAAATGCTGGAATTATGCAGAAATATACTCGCGCATTATAACGTAACGTTTCAATTCCCGATAATAAAACAACTCACGGGAAGAGGGCAAGGCGGTATTTATCAGTTTTAAATTATATTTACTCTTCTTATTTTTTTTTCTCAATTTTCTAAAATAACACGGATTCCAATTTTTTCGGGAAGGAAAACACGAAATGTGAATATAACAATTAAACACGTTTATACCAAGAAAATCTCCTATTGTATAATATTGGAGTTAAGTATCAGTTAAACGTTATCTCGTCTACTATCAACACTTGATCTCGTTACGGCACGCTTCAATGTTTATGCGAGTGGAGCGTGGGGTAGAGTTGTAAGAACTCAGGGCTTATCACATAGAACGCGCGGAAGCGGGAGCGGCACGGGTAGCTTTTTAGGCATTTGTGTGACTATTGGTGACGCGTCAGAGCTATAGCGGGTTATAGTGATTCTTATTCACATTGACATCCAGGCGTTTGGGCCACCGCTAGTTCAAACGTACCGCGCGTGCCAATCGTGAGCTTGCTCGATTAATCGTTAACTTACACCGCGCCTGCGAGTTTCGAATTTTAATGTTATTTCAATCATTCCTTTATCTTCGGACAATTATACATATACGTAACAATTTATAAAGTATTACACATATCAATCCAACAAACAAGAGGTTACGTAAACATACTTTCTAACAAACATTGCAAGTCAATAAGAAGCTTGTAAAAAAGTGTCATTATTATTGTAATATGCTTAACATTTCGCGACTTCGCCCGCACTAGGCCCGCAACTTCTATGTGAACACACACGTAAAGCCGTGAAGCACGCTTATAAATCAATTTTATCCTTATACGTTTTTTCCTTATACGTCTTTTGTATAAAAAAACCTTACACACTTTTTAACGAAAACTTTATTTATTTGTATTTTTATAGAAATGAAAGTAACACAAAACATCAGCTAAGCCTAAATACCGCACAGCGCGAGAGCAGAGACGCTACATACATTTTAACGCTATTTTTATACTGGTAGATGTACCCGATACTAAATGATGACGAGGTTATTGCTAGCCTAACCACTGATTTAAAAAATATTTTGTTAAACTTTATATAAATTAACTTATGGGTTTTTATAATATGATAGCTGTGCCCCGCGGTTTCACCCGCTACTACATAAGAAAAAAACAAACAAGTATAGCATCATGTTATATAGCCTATAGCCTTCCTCAATAAATGGACTGACACAAAAATATTTTTTCAATTCGAACCAGTAGTTCCTGAGATTAGCGCGTTCAAACAAACAAACAAACTGTTCTCCTTTATAATATAAGGATAGATGTCATTGTATGTGTAACTTGAGGGCCACGACATTCGCTTCAAGCGTCAGTCACTCTGCGCTGCAAGCTAGTGTAACACGGGACATGTAAAACTTCTAATTTAATAAGCTATACGATGTTTCTCTGCCAATTATAGTAAATTTTTCCAAATTTTGCGGTAAGCGAATGTTTTGTGGCCGTGTTTCGAATTATTCTGTTCGCAATAGTGGGACGTGGGGTTGAAGGTACCGAACAAACACAAAAGTTCCAAGGATACACCACTTATATTTCTTAAAATAATGTGCGTATTATAAGGCGGAAACCTACAAACCTGAAAGTCCTAAAACTTTGTCAATCTTAGAGGAGACCAGGAGTGGGACAATAATGGGTTGACTACGAACACAATTGCTTCGTTATACATAGACGGCGATAGCGTTAGGCAATACACCCGAGGCTCCCCTCATATGCAGTATACTTACGTATAATGTATCGGACGACACGAGATGCCAAAGGCTCTATAAGCCTTTGCCATCTCTAAAGCGTTAAGGAATAGTGCAGCTCAGAATCTTTGAAAGGAACTTTGTGCATCATATCCTTTAAATCACGTTATAAGGTTCCATCTATTAATGTACATTGGCTTTTAAACTACTAAAGCAATATAATAAGGTCAGTGATTATCTTGACTTTTCTTAATCTTAAACATGAAATATGCATTTAAATATGAATCTTTAAAAACAAAGTCTATAATGACTTGTATTTCAATATAAATGCTGTGACATTGTTCATTTTAAGCAGTGGTAGGTTCATAAAACGTGTACTTATCTGCATTCCAAATTATGTTTTTATGCTAATACGTCCTTATCTAAGGGAATTTATAATGACTCAAGGAGGTGGCTAATTAATTTTCTTGTTTTAACGCTCGCTTGAAAATTAATGTGTAATTCAGAGCCATCATTCGGGGGAAATTGTATTATATTCAAAAGCGCGTCTGTTTAATATTCTGAAGAAATAATACACTTCTTACGGACCTTTTTCTTACGATAATGGGTTTTTTATTGCTTTAAAATTTTCAGACTCACGGCCGATTCAAGCAAAATCTAATACTCTTGAAAAGTGTTTGGTCCGTACAGCTTTTTACTTAATGCAAATGAAAGTATATACGATTCTTATAACAAAAAGACAATTTCTAAAAATTTTGTTGGACGCAGATTGTTTGGCTAATCTGAAACTGCTAGACATATTTTTATTGGACATGTACTGGTAAACATCTTATAATTATGAGACGTAACGTAGATTACTTAGTAATTTCTATTTAAGAAAAAGGGCTCATAAAAAATTAAAAACCCGCACGCGCCCCACGCGCACGCATCCACCATTGCTGATTCTAATGTCCGTAACTGCCAGTTTTGAACCATAGTATTTTTGTTTAAATTGATGAAGGGCTAAAATTTCGGTTATATATAAAGATATCTCGTTAATTTTTTTAGCTGAAAATTGCGGGGCTCATGTAGTATAAGTTTAAAATCGTAAAACAAATAGAAAGTCTTTCAAACATTACACTTTAATTTTGAAATTCAACTTACTTCGAAAATATACTATTACATTACAAGCCGCGAAGTTATGGGTTAGAACAAGGTAAAAGCACTGTTACCCATTTACGTGCAAAATAGTTGTTTTACTCAAGTTTGACAATTTACGTGATCCTAATGACGTAAATTAGTTTAAGTGGGAAGGTTAACGAGTTTGATATGTACCGGGTTGGTATGAACTCCAAGTATTATAATTATGTGCTAAGTTATACGAGCGTGCCAATTTAGTCCGGGTTACGGATCTGTAGTTGGCTGTTTCGCTTAATTGTGTTTGACCTAACAGGTCTTAATGTTGTTTAAATCCACTACTAGATATGGATCTAGGTAGTTTTAGTAGTGTTTAGCCGTAGTGATAATGATTGCCTATGCGTATCGGCGACAAACAACGACTCTTACCTTACTTTTAACCCATTCCTGGGTTAAATGCCTTAGTTGTATTCAAGAAAACACGTGACGGAGTTAGAGAGTGGGGTCATTGTACCCCACCACTCGTCATTTGAAAATTGTCATATATACCCATGGGTGGCGGTGATTTAGATGTTTGTTACTACATCATATAAAAAAGTACGATCTTAGACATACATTCAAACAGTCCTATCAATATAGAATAGTACTTCCAATAAATTAGCTATATGCTAAGAATCATATTTTAATTACTCCAGAGTTATATTTTTGTTACTCCAGAAAGTTTTGTGTA
>MOOZ01000067.1:0-18875 GCA_002930495.1 Cecropterus lyciades | reverse complement strand
TGTGAATGATGAGTTTAGGTTTCTGTTCTAGGTCTGGGTGTTTGTGTATTCGTCTTTGTGTGTCCATGGCACTCACGACACAGGAGAAAATCCTAGTGTGGGGCTATGAGTGTAGAAAGCGTGTTTTAAAGCGTGTTTCCAAGCATTCATTCATTGATCTTTATTTAGGTGTTCAGTCAGGTGTTCAGTTATTGGGAAACAACAACTAGGGACGGGCAATTCTCTCTAGCGGAATTATCGCCACAAAAGAGAGTAAACATCATTTACATTTGATTGGAGCTCCGACTAGATTGGACTCACACGTCCAGAGCGGTCATTCCGCTAAGTGAATGTTGACTCGTTCCTCCTGATTGCACTGCTACATGTGAGTATAGAGCGGGATAGACAACTTTATACAAAAAAGGTTTCAGAAATTAAATACTGATATTATACAAAATTTTATACTATATTACTAAGCAATACCATATACGACTATATCAGGGCATATGTTTTAATTAATCCTGTTTTAATTGTGACATGTAAATCTGTGTGTCTAGCGAAGTAAACGATACGTAACAGATTACTACAGTACTTCATTATAAACAACATTTTCACCAGTTTTGAAGCTGGTGCTAGTGTTTAACCTAATGTAGCTAATGTTTAACCCTGTGATTTGTTGGCGACACTTTGAGCTACGAGTAGGTACTGCATACTTATTAGAAAATTGATTCAAAACATCATTTTAAATAGCAATTTAATTTACACATTGTAGTAGTAAATTTTTTTATGAACCCCCCCCCNNNCCCCCCCCCCCATCGAAGTCTTCAACTTCGCCATACGGATCATTTTAAATTGTGACCAGTCATATTTTAAAGTCTAGAAATAAGGAAGTCCCAAAGAAACTCCCCCTTATAAGTAGAAAGCTACTTCTTCTTTCTTTATATTTGCCTACGCAGGTGAGTTCTATTTGTAATCAGGACCCTGTTTACCAATGTTAATACTGCTAAGTCTAGAAATGAGAAACATTTCATACAAACTTTACTCCCCCATTTTACACCTTTAGGGAGGAATTTTGTCCATTTCAATTAAACTGATCATTTTAAATTGGAATCGAGAACGTATATATCAATTTTCATACTTTTTAGTCCAGAAATGAGAAAATTCCATATAAACATTACATAACATTAAAACCCCCCATTTCACCCCCTTAGGGGTTGAATTTCTATGTTAAAACCCTTTCTTATTCTTCATTTTCATCATAAAAGGGACCCTTGTATCAAATTTCAAGTTTCTAGGTGCAGTAGTTTCGGTCGTGCGTTGATATATGATATATAAGTCAGTGAGTCGGATTTGCTTTTTATACTAAGCAATATTATATTGGAATGGAATTAAATGGAATATATATGGAATTTAATATTTATATTCAAGGTAGAACTCTCTGTGATTCGACTCCGGAAGCACCACCGCCACCACCACATCACCCATGACATCACAGACGTCCATGGCCGGCAGTAGCTACTTACCATCAGGTGGGTAGCATGCTCGTTTGCTACTTCCATACTATAAAAAAATTGCAAACCTATATTTTATGTAGATATATTTTTTACAATAACAGATCTTGGCCATCGCATGATTTGATTGATTAGTATGTATCACACAGCACTACGGGCCAGAAACATGGTTTCTTTCCAAAATCCTTCCGAATGGATGTGGGATGATCTTTAAGAAGTTAATAGTCCTGAAATATTAATGGCTAATAAGAGTATAAGTGAATTGGTCGCCCTAGACCCGCCCTCGGTTTATTGACAAATTTAAGCCATGTTGTCATCCAATGAGCCGCTTGGAAAAGTTGTACATTCGGTTTGAGACGATTTTCAATCGCGTGGAGCGCAATAGACTAAACAAGCTAATATAATTATGTATAAATTGTAAGGTACATTGTGGTTTCGTGCGATGGCTAAGCGATCTATTAATTTTAACGTCAAAGATTTATAATATTGATATGATAATAACTTATGTAATAACTTAAGACAGAAGGTCCCTTAAGTAGGGACTACATAAATTAACCGACTTGGTATTACATGGATCTCATAACTTTTTACGGTAGAAAAACTAAGCTGCGGGACTTGGTTTTTTACAGGATGGTTTTGATGGCATCTCACTTCTTTTTATAGAGTCCTACTTTTTTCCTTTTTGGTACCTTTTACTTCCAGAATACCAATAATCATAACGATTTTTCTTAAAGCCTGTGTATAAGATACATTTTTTTTCATTTTTTTGTAGGCAGTCTTCCTCTTTTTATTTTCCGGTACAGCTTCTTGAGCTTCAGCTACAGTTTTTCTCCCTATCTCTATGTGTTTTTCTCGAAGGTTTTAATTAACTGCGTGAATAACTTTGTAACCCTATATAAAATTATAGGATTACAAAGTTATTCACACAGTTGGTGTATCTAGAAAAACTGGACAGAAATGATGAAATGTTTAGGTTAGACAAGGACAGAATTATGAAATATTTAGATACTAATTATATTCTAAATTTGAAAGTTCTATGTCTGCTAGAATTGCCTTGGACTTTTGATGATCAGTCAGTCAGTCAGTCAGTGACAAAATTAGGAAAGTTTGACAAGTTACAATTCTTAAACTTCTGGTACAAACTGAATGAAATTTTAAATATACTGTGTTTATACAATGCCTGCTTAGTAACTGAAAATTCAGGCTTCTTGTTTTATTCACAACGAAATTATAGGGGGGTCGGAAAGGGCCTGAATTGCTTCGAGAAAAGGATGGTAGCGGCCGTGCCGCTTTTTTGCTCGATTGCCGTACCCCCAGGTTGTGTATAAACATTCCAAAAAAATATAAATATTCTATGATAACCCAAATTATGTAATCGACAGTTATACATATATTTTTATTATTTTATATCAATATGGAGTTACCGAAAATAGCTGTGCTCGGAGGTATGACAACTGTAACGTTATTGCACAATGAAATGAGAAACGTTGAAATCACAATAATAGCAGAATCTTTTAAAGAAGATGATCAGAAGGAAGACGATCAGCGCTGTGGCCGCAGGTATGTTTCGACCAGGCACGAGTTTTGGAGGCTCCATTAAAGAGATTACAAAGAAGTGAATTGATAACTCTTGGTAATATTGGCAACAAATATTAATATCTTCCGAACCGAACCCGGCCTTATGGCTTTTTCCTATTACATATTCTCAAAGGGAAATTATTTCGTCACAAGAAATCATTTGATGAAGACTTCGTACCTATTTACAGACCTGTCGATAAGAATGAACTCAAAATTTGTGGAGACGGTTGGAAATATGGTTCCTTTTTCTCAACACTAAAAATCGGTTGCGAAAGATACTTGCCGTAGGTATAGAATAAGTTTATTACAAATGGTGGCACATTATAAAAAGCAAAATCGATAGATTTACATCACTACCAGAAAAGTTCCATTTGGTATTTCATTGTACCGGATTGGATGCGGAATATTTGTGCAACGATTTCGATTTAGTCCCAATTCGAGTCAGGTTATAAAAGCCCGTGTGCCATGGTTGAAAACGGCATTTTATGATGCTTATATTATTCCGGGTTTTGATGGTAAAGCCTCTTTAGGAGGTGTGCGACAGTTACACAGATATGAACGTTTGCAAACACGACGCGGCAGCCATTTTCGAACGATGTTTTGAATTGTTGCCAGCGTTGAAAATGTGGAAATTGTTGAACATAAAGTTAGGTAACGACCACACAGAGTTCCGCGTTGAAGGAGAGTTGATTAGCGGGTTGAAGGTGGTCCATTGCTACGGTCACGGCGGTTACGGCGTGATGTACGCGCCAGGGACCGCAATGGACGCGGTAAAAATTAGTGTCGATATTTTTAAAAGCAATATTACAAGTAAGGTTTAAATGTTGTTAATTTAGTATGTTACCAGAAATATATTTAATAGTATAAATGTTACATAGTTTTTTATATCATAAAATGAATGAATCATAATCAGTTTATTTTGTTTGTCTCCGTAGCTTATTTTATACAGCAAGGAGACATATCTTGCTCGTATATATTTTTCTGTTGTTATATTAAATCGTTTCAATTATAACATGTGTATCTAATATTCAAGATTTAATTAAGTAATACAATTGTTCCTTATAATTTTAGAAAAAAACTTAAATAAATCACAAAATAATTTAATCGATTTGGTTAACAATATGTTTCTTCTTAAATACAGAATAAATAGAGTCGGTTTCGTATGTAAAGGCACTCCTTTAATTTCAAACTTCAAAGAAAACTTTACCGTTGATCTTGTTACCTTTGATATTCAAGAACAGTTGTTTCATGTTGTATTTTCATATTTAAAATGTGCTTATTTTTCATTTTCACAAATTCCTTAAAAGGTTATGCATACAAGGTTAGCATTTAGAAAATAAAATAACAGGAATATCGTTATATAGTGTCCTTCTATTATTGTATATTTATTGTTTTTAAATATAAAAAGCTGCATCCAAATCACTGTATCTACGATGAGTTCCAGTATTCTGATCATTCATTGACTCTATCGAACGTTTGGACAGATGTTTAAAAAAGTATCTTTTTTTTCATTGTGTTTTTAGAACGAGTTTAACATAGCGCGTTTATTATTATTGTAGGTACTTATCTTTAATATGTACAATTTAAAGTTCAACACATTTAGATGTACTCAAGCGCTACGAGCCCCAGGCCGCTCAAAGCTTTGTGTTGCAAGAGTCAGATTTGAGCGTTTAAACAAATTCCATGTGTTTTGTGACCTTTTAAGTTCGGACATACCGAATTTAAAAGGTCACGATTTTTACTGCTAATTTTGGTGAAATTTGTTTAAAATTTGATATGACGCTTAAACTTGAGATGATATTATTGACATTTGTTAATATTCTCTTCGTCAAGAGAACACGTGGACAATTTTAAGGCTATTGATTGACGTCGATTGATTGAAACGAGAGGTCGTGTCAAAACGGTGGTAGTGTAAGAAAAAAATACTTAAACTGATTATTTATTTGTAAGTTCCAACATAGTACGAAGAGTACAAACACATGCGTGGCTGAACTGTGATTCCAATGGTATCTAGGGTTGGTTACTATAGATATTCTATTTAATACCATCGGCCTTTCAAGGTCCACTGCTGGACACAGGCTTCCCCTAATGGAAGCTTTGCTAATAGTCACCGCGCCTGGCATGGTGTTGGTGATCGCAGTAGGTATTGATGTTACACAAGAAGACGCTGCTGCTCATCCCCAAAAGAGAGGGTTGTGCCATTCAGGACTGACACCACATTTTTTCTGTTCACAAGCACTATATCTAAATATTAATAATTATATAGCCTATGTCACTCTGCAAATTAAAACGCTTCCAATGATATGTCAAATGTTATAATCGCTCAAATCGTTTGGTCTGTAGAGCATGCATATACAGACATACAGAGTTACATACATAAGTAAACACATATATACATTCATACAGTCGCTCGAAAAACATTACCCTCATTCTAATGCATGCAAGTTAAAAAACTTAGTTATATAAAAGAACTAATTTCACGTTCTATTTGATACATTTTACTTTTAAGTTATTCTCAATACGTTAGTACCCGTGTAAGTTCAACACTAACTTAATCAATCTGCTACCTTCCCAAAGCATACTATATTTAATCTAAATGTCATTCAAATGATCACTCTGTGAGCTCGTCTGGGCCTAGTTCGTATGTGACCTGAATTCAAGAATATCAATTCGGTCTGTGTTCACGGCATAGGTACTTTATGCTGATATACCTACTCGGAATGCGTGATAATAAATTACATATCGAAGTCGACACTATGTATTGATACAATTTTGATGACGGGCGGTATTGATCAGGAATAGTAGTACCACTTCATCTCTTCCCGGGGATGTCGTAGGGATGACTAGTCTTTTAAGTTTTAGACTTAGATAAAATGAAACATTTGCTGATGAAGTACTAAACTCTTAGACATGAACGACTCTCAAACTTAGTCCAGCACGAAATCCATCCTTATTGATAAGAAAATGATAAGTTATTAAAGTTATTGATAAGATACACTTAAGCCTATAAGTGTATCAACTGAAATGAGTAGACGCCTCCTGGGTCTATTTAGTTCTGTTTTTAACTAAATTAAAGTAGCATACGCAAATAGATGCAAATCCGCCATCCATGAGTATTTACAAGCACTAGTCGACCTCTGTAATGAACCCAAATTAGCTAATAGTAGGAATACCTACTATTAGGTAATAACCTATTGTACCAGGTTGGCTATTGGTACGGTACTATCAAGGAAACTCACTTGTTGAAAATGTTTTTGATTATTTGTTGTAGTAATACATAACATTTTCATAGATAAAATAATGAACGATAATTTACATTTAATTACACACTATTAACAAAACAATAGGATTTATATTAACGCTGTACACGTTTTCAGTTTAAATTCAGTTTAAGTGCAAGTTCTATCCAAAATCCAAAACGTTTCCACAAATCATTGTCAGCCGCACAAATGCATCCACTATACATCACTGTCGAGGCTAATGCGCGCATGCTGTTTACAACTTAAACTAGTAAGTAGTAGCCTGTTTTATTATGTGTAACTTGGTGCAATAAAGACAATACAACGTGGCAACATTTATGTAATAATACCAGTTTGAAAGATAAAAGTATTCAATATTTTAAACTGGAATCATCTGTACACAGCGTGGCTTCCTACTGCCTGACTTACCAACGCCTATCCAACTCCCTAAGCTTATCAAAAATGCTATTTCGTTCTGATTCATTTCATTTCATTAATTATTATTCATTTTATTTTAGACTAAATAACAAAGGTCAAAGTAATTGGAACATACAAACCCGGTAGACGTAAGACTTCAAGGATGCGTAATAATGACCCACAAAATGATGAGCTCAATAGTTATTCAGACTAGCTGAAGAGGCAAAAAATCCTTCATTTGTTTTTCTTGTAAGAATAATTTCTAGAATTTGGCACAGCACTGCCGTGCTTCTCAATAGATCTTGTTCACAGTGTATTCCTGTAATAGTGTCGTGTTAGTAGCTTGTTTAAAGTTGGTTGTATCCGCCCCACAAGCTGCAACAACATACATCAATGTCGGAGGCAAGCTTTGTTTAAAAATGCATCGCCATTAATCTGATGGAATAACAAAACTCGTGTTGCGGTTCTGAATATTTTATTATTTGCAGCTCAAAGAGGAAATGCTTCTACTATGATAGCCATCTTAGTATTTATGTAAAGTTCTTAACAACCTATTATTTTACACTAATATAATCGCGGTATTGATAAATTGTATCAAATTTTCATTCGAAAGATAGAAAACCCCTTATCAAAGATATATTACAAGGGTTTTGATGTATTAGGAATGGTGGAATTATAGTTATTACAATATTTTCCGGCTCTATAATGCTACGTTAGTTGTTAAAGTAATATTTAATACACTGCCATTGCTATCTCGAAGGATTAAGGTGAAATGCACAAGATTATATTAGCAAACGAGCAAGCAGGCTACCTGGTGATAAGTATCCTATACCGCCCATAGACGTCTCTACGCTACTTTATGTGGGACAAGGGTAGATCTGAAGTCAGATGCGCTGCTTCTCCTGAGGGCTAAGATGATCTTATGGTCTCATATGAAAGTGAGCCGACAACTACACTTTCCACTGAAATGTAAGAACTATTTTACGCTAGAGATAGGTGTAAGAGTGGTTCTCAGTTTTAACATACTTGTTCTATCACCTTAGGAATGTTTCTAGATAGATTAAAAAATAATAGAAACCCTTTATTCACATTAATCCACACTACGTGTTTTTCCTGTGTCGTGGGTAGCATGAACACACAAAGACAATATACATACATACACCAAGACCCAGAACAGAACCTAAACTCATCATTCAGATGTTTGTCTGACCTGAGATCGAACCCGGAACCCACCGGAATGGTAACCTCTACGCCACGTGGGTCGTCATAGTGTGACTATGGTGACATCACAGTGGCACTGTTATTCCTATGTTGACATTGTAGGTAAGGCTTTTGGGTTTTGTTTAGAAGAGGGCAGATACCAATATTAAGACATTTCCATAGTCCTCATCACAGAAAAATCATACTTCGTGTCGGTGGTACCACAACAGTTAAATCACAAGGTCTTCTACCCTTAATCAGTCGTAGTAACTAGCCTCACATAAACAATAAAGTGTAGAATTGACTGAAATGCCGCCATAACTTATTTACGGCCTCATATAATGTTTTATGGCAAGACAATTCTATCGTCCAATCGTTTTGTCATCACATTTGTTTCATAACTATCGGAATTGCCATCCGACTGTATGATTACACTGTTATATTAAACGCGATCATATGAAAACATCATATGATATCCTATGAAAACATTTGTAACATAATTTGAAGACTGTAGGTTTGGCTACTGTTAACACCACCGTAAAATAAATAAAAATTTAGGGCTCGGTAATGCCGCCGACAAATCTTTTAGTAATATTTTTTCTTAAAATTTAAGTAGCAATGGAGCTTGCGGTCTTCTTGACGGTAAGTAGGTCACTGCCACCCACGTATAACTGTCTCAAATCAATCCGAGATACTAATCCCAGACGCTCGCTAAGTGCGGAGCGCCGCACCCGCCCGTTCGGCACCCAGTGCCAGAGGTCGTGCGCTGCCTGTCGCTAGGGGACATCAGATACGATTTGTGGAGGAGTACCTATACCTACGGCGTTTGCGTAAAAGGGAGGCTTGGCGGGCATCTCTCGCCGAGTCTACCTCTCAGCCGACGGAGCAATCACCAGCTCCGGAGATGCTTCCGGCAGTGGAAACGGTCCCCACTACGGCGGAAGCGCCGGCACGGACTCGGGCAACTCCCGCGGACGCGCCGACGCGACCCCCGCGTTAAAGCAGTAAGCATCCCATCTGTGAACCTTAGGCCCAGCCTGTCGCCGAGGATAGCACAAGCCGAGGACCGCAGAGGCGTCAGTGAATCAAGGTTTCTCAAGAGCTCCCGACATCCCGCCCTCGCAGCTTCTTAACACCGGTTCCCGTCGTGCGGCTCTTTCGGGCCCTCGGGTTGAATACGCCCGCTGAGGAGCTCGTCACAGCCACCCAGGCAATCAGCGAGGTAGTTGCCCAGCACGCGGACTTTATTGCGGCCGTGCGGCGAATCATTACCGACCTCCTCGGTGTACAATGCGGCGTCCCTCAGGGTGCTGTACTGGAACCCGGGAGGCGTTAAGTCCCACCTGCATGCGCTACGTGGTCTCGTATGGGAGCAGGACATTCACGTCGTGCTACTGGGCAAGACCAAACTACGCGCAGGCCTCTATTTAAAGCTGCCCAATTATCATGTTTACAGGCATGTCGAAATATCGCCCGCGAATATGTCTTTTAGGGGCACCCCGGTTGCGGTGTGTCACGACCTGTTGCATGAGGAATTGTCCTTCCCGTCATTCGCACACACACGCTCCATAGGGGTAGTGGTGCGTGTGGCGGGAATGAATCTGCGGAGCCATACGGCTTACCGCCCGCCAGGTCCGTAATTTGACCCGAAGGACATCAGTAACATCATGGAAGGTGGTGCTCCGACCTGAGTGGTTGGTGACCTCAACGCAAAACATTTGGCGTGGGGGTTCAGAGTCGTCAACCCAGCAGGACGGAAGCTGTACGGAGACGCCGAAGTTAAAGGATATCAGGTCCAGAGACCTGAGGTATCCACTCATATCCCTTCGGCCGAGTCCTACCGACCAGATTTCCTAGACATAGTACTTCATAAGGATCTCCCGCGTCCAGCCCATGTGGATGTATTGTATGAACTGGACACACAACAAATGCCCATCCTGGTCGTTCTTGGCCTTGGGGCGACGTGTTTCGAACCCCCAAGGCTCCTAAGCAGGACGGACTGGGATAAGTTTATAAACTTAAAGCCAAATATAAAGTTTAGTGGCGCGCTCTCCTCCGTAGAGGGGGTCAAAGCCGCATCCGAGGCGGTACAAACCTCTATTCAAAATGCCCTGGCGGCTTCGACCACACAGCACCCTGTGAAGGCGGGCCGATCCCAGTCCGTCTTAGCGACATGCTCGCTAAGAAACGTAGGCTGCGCGAGCTCTGGGCGCGAACACCGTTCCCCGGGTCAAGTGCGACCTCAACGGAGATGAGAATTGACCAGACAGGAGAGTCACAAAGATCACTCCATCATCTCAACAGACAGCTGACTCGAGCTAAGGTCCCCGTCGCCCCGCTCCTAGATGGGGAGGGACGGCGGTTTCACGCTGCAAAGGACGGTGCGGAGAGAGAAAAGCAAAAATTTATTTAACAGATTAGATAGAACCCACTAATAGAAAAAAATAAAAAAGGCAATGAAACTTTTAAACTGATGGATACGATAGAAATTTATAAAACTTATATTGATAAAATGTTTTAAAAATTCACGAAGATGCCGAATCAATTTGATTCGGCTGCCTTCAAAAATTAATTAAAACTCTAAATTCATTTCATACTAGATTTTTTATTAAGATATATTATTTTTTCTAGATTTTTTATTGAGATAGATTATTTTTTGTTAATTATTTTTATACGATTGAACATTAAAAGGGTATGTTATTTTTAACGAGTTAACATCAACAAAAACGTACTTTAAATTTAATTGTTTGCCGTAATATAATTATCAAAACAATAAACTAACAATATTTTTGACGATCAATTATTAAGGTTCAAATGAATAATAACTAATAGAATATAATTGCAACGACCCGTAGCAAAGTATTTATAGCAATCATCTACGAGTGTAAAAAGAAAGTTCTACGAAATGATTAAACGTCATTACGAGCGCCTGAAGTCCGGACCCGTGATAATTAGCTGACATCAAAAAGCTTTCAATGAACATTCCCTTATCTCTGAAATTGCCTTAATATGACAGCCACAAAACGTAAGATTTCTGTCTTTTTACGAAAAAATGTGTTAAAAACAAAATAAACTTTCTAAAATGGCCGCATGATTCAGGCACGGCGAGACTTCATCTTTGTTTAGTAGAATTTCGAAAGCCTAAAAATTCAAATATTTTATTACATTGCACAAGATATTAGTATATCTTGGGAATCGTAGGATTGTATTACTTGTTTTAATAAATGAGAATATATAAATCGCATCTTTAGTAAGTATGTCCCGCTCACATTTCTGAAAATTATTAAAATACAAGTATAAACATGTCCAACCGTTGAGGTATCACCGTTCCATCTATTTCTAGCTTGAAGTAATTCTGCCGTTTTAGTGAAAGGGTGTAGTTGCCAGGTCACATTTATACGACGCGACTATCTTAGTCCTCGGGAGCTACGCATGTTTGATTGATTTCAGATAGAACCCCTGTTCTAAATGAAATTTCTTATAGATATGTCCAAGGGCGACAGTGGCAATTTACCATCAGGTAGACATGCTGGCTTGCTACTTCAATCTTACTTAAAAATAACTAAAAGTTAATAGACATTAAACTTATATAAAAATATTATACTTTCCGAATATCGGGTAATGTAACTAGGTCCTTAGTCACAGCGATTAGAGTTCGGGATTGAGGTAATTATTTATCGCCAAATAAGCTTTTGTTTAAAGGCATCTATCTAAATTAACTCCTATATTTTGATTCCACGAGGGTTAATCAAGACTATATTAGTTCTAGATCTTTGATAATGTGAATCTAATGAACTGAACCAATATATGAATAATTTCAGCGTTCAAGGTACCAGTAAAGTGCGTTGAAGTTTAGTCTACAACGCAAAATTCAAGGTTGTTATTGTACATTTGATTTTCATAGTCACGTATTAGAAGATATTTTATTACAAAATTGATTATTTATTAGTAAAGGAACTTGCAGTGCGTTTGATTGCAAGTAACTAATATTTTTTGCGCCATGTGGAGTTGATCTCCAGTAGCGCCTCTTCCTTAGTGTTCCTTCGTTAGCGCCATGTGGAGTTGATCTCCAATAGCGCCTCTTCCTCTTTTTGTCTTCTTGTGTAACATCAACATCTACTGCGGTCATCAACACTTATGGTAGACGCGGAGACTATTGACTATAGTTTCTGTTGTCCTCAAAAGGCTAATGGATGGATGACTGTTCATGGATATCTGTAACCAACCTAAACTAGGATCATAGGTCCTATGTGACGTTGACTACGGATGAGATGGTACTCCTAGAGACTAAGTTAAGACTCCTCTTGGAATTGTCTTTTATCTGTTTCACCTCCTCTCCAAAACAAAATACAACAGCTCAATACTACTGCCATAAAGCTAAAAAGAGTAAATTACTGTCACACGTATTTTTTGCTTTATTTGTCTAAGGTGGTACTACTACCACAGCAGACAAATGAAGGTAATCATATCTTGCTGCAATTAAATGTTTTATATTATGAGACTTCATATCTGAGAGTTCTTCAAAGTGTATGTAGTGAATCAACTCTTATCCTACCATCAGTAAATTATGAACCCCCTCTCATTCTGATAAGGGTTAAAAGGGCCTCTTATAAAATGGCTTCCATAATTTCAATTTGCCTGTTTAAAATTTGACGCAACTTATTTTACTGGTAATTAAAGACCCGTAAAGCTTTATGAATTTTTAATCAAATTTCAGGTCGCCAATGAGGCTTTGCACGTATATTATAATTATAATAAAATATTTTTGTGTAGAGGTCGTCACTTTGATTGCTTTGAAAAATTAACTAAAATAAACCAAACTTTAAAAGCTTTGAATATATAACTATATTCCACTGTATAACTATATATACACACGATAAAAGTAAAAGTAAAAGTATCGCGTGTCTGTATATCGCATATATTAAAAAGTAAAAAAAGGTAGTTTGTAGAAGTAAGAATATGTAATAATAGACATTTTGACAACTCTTATAATTTTTGTCTATGTGTTTGAAATCGTGTCAAATAAAACTACTGAATTCAATTTAAAGAACTGAAGATATATTTATGGCCCATCTGCTGAGGTAGAATAAGGTCTTTATTTTAATAAATTTTAGTGTACCCAAAGGTAACGTGGGTGGAACCGCGAGGCAGGGCTAGTACTTTAATATAATGCTCAGTACAAACGATGTAATATTTGCTTTTCACAGGCCCAGTTCGCACTGGTGGAATTTATATTTCATGGAGAACACTAGATTGATATTTTTGATTTGACATATTTTTGATTGATTTTAGACAAAGTGACAATTTATTTCTAATATGCACATAACTTTGAATAACCAGAAGTGCCTGGAATTTAAATCTTTACCATGAAAGGCCCTAATTCATACAATTCAGGCATAATTATAGGCTGTATTATGCATGCAATGGGTTATACTGTAATTCTGAGCCAACTACAGTATGAGATATTACGAAAGTGTTAGTGTTAAAGACGTAGCTGTTAGTTTAGCTGCTACGAATATGTCTACGTTTACGCCTTGTATAGATTGTGTATTTATGAAGTGATCGATGCGCCGTAGACGATTCTGTGCAAGTTATGTTCTACGAGAGCCCACTATTCCTTTATTAACTGGAGTGATGAAAAATTGCTACGAGCCTTTGAAGAATAAATAGGGTTAGGCTGCGTTCATACTAGCGTTTGTGATGCGATTTTTATGTAGGATCGAGTGAGATTTCATTATGAAGTTGATATAGACTGTGGATTATAATAATAGTCAGATTGATTTGGCGACTGTGGAGTAATTAGAATAAATATCTGTGTACAGTTTGGAAAAATCTGCACATAGGAAGATATGTAGGTATACGTGGTTGGCTTCAAAATATGTTCGATCGCTGTAAAATAATGCTTAAGGTGAAATATTTATATATGGAACTCATCTCTCACTTTATTCATGCTGCTGTGACCATTATGTTTGTCTAAAAGACAAAAGTGATAAATATTAGTGTTTCCATAGAAAGATCAATATCTTGAAATATTGCGGAGTTTTCTAAGATTTTTTTCCAAATGAACGAATTGTAAACGTTGTCTAATTACACATATTTATAAGCCCGCTAACGTACTCACAATTTGTATTGTGACTTATTTATTAATTAACTTCCAAGCTGAGGTATTTAACTATATCTCATTTATGATTAATCTTAGTCTGAAATTGTATGTACCGCCTAAGGCTTATTAAAGGGCAAATAGGGGCAAACGTAGGTAATACACAGTCGGTCTAGCTCTATTAGCGGATATTAAGAGCGAGAGGGGCAAGGGGGCAGGGCGATCATGCCACCTCCCAAAATCTAAATGAAAATACAGAAGCCCATCCCTCACATAAATATATTTCAGAAATAAGTCCCCTCACTGAAATAAAAAAGACAGCTACTTCCATTTCAGAAAACCATAAGGGGTTTTCTGGAATGGGGGTAGCTTTCTTTTGTGGCCAGCAGATTTTTTAAACCTACCCTCGGATGATCTCAAGCCAAGTCTCAATTAGTGTTATGAGTTAGTTAAATATAAACCGCGCACGTTTCCGCGTGCCTTTATCCCCGAGCAAGATTTGAATTATATGAGTACATTAATAGATTTAATTAAAGTATAAAACACTTTCTACTCATTTCATTTTCCTAATCTTTTAATTCGTAAATATCGAATTAATGAGATCTAATGTAGATTATCCCATACATATACCATGTGTCACAGCGCCCGTAGATAAAGACTAGATAACTTGTTTGGTGTCAAAACTTTGTTTCATTAGATTTAGTTTCTCTTATCTGTAAACTTTACGTAGTTATTCCAGCCTAGCCGAAATCGCTGCTTTGTTAAGTAACTAAATTATCATGGCTATATTTGTGAGATTGCATGAGTTTTAAAAGTCAATGAAGTACTAAATCGTTGCAATTCGACTGTGGGAACCAAATTGAAATAAAATGGTGTTATTGTGGAAGATGGTAAAAATATTGACTGTGGGGGTACCAGCGCCATACTGGCTTCTGCTATATAACAGCAGAATTATGCACTATCATGTTAAGATTCAGTACCGCAAAGGGTAAAAATCAGACCCTATTATTAAGCCTCCGCTGTTTGTTTGTCTGCCACATGACCCTATCACTTGAATCATAACGGATAGACCTTTGGATTTTCTATAGGGATTGTATTACTATGGCCGTACGGCTGCCACTATTGAAAATGACTTGTACCAAACTTTGAAAGACTCACAAAATCAGTATGGATCGTTCCGTATTTTTATAATTATACTATTACTACAACGAAACGTGAATGTGGGTAGTAAGTCATCCTCAAACAATTTAGTTTTACTACCTGTAAATAATGTTATAGCATCTACTCGACTTATGGCTAATCAATTACTTTTAGATACATTTGGAAGGTAAGTTTTAAGCAAGTAACAGAATGTAAGAAAAATAAAAAAAATCTATGTTCCACAAACAATAAAAATAAAGCACACTGATTAAAAATAGGTTAACAAATGTTGCATACTCAAAAAAAGCTTTGTAATTTTAATACGACGCGACCAACTCATTAATTGGGATTGGCAATGCATCGGTGATCGCCTTCAGGTGCAACCCCTGTTGTATATGGAGTTGGTTAGAAATGTCTATAGATGGTATTGACCATCAAGCAATCTGTATGTTCTTTTTGTTACTTAAATCTAACTTACAAAAATATAACGATTTAAGTGTCATTTATATATTATACTGGAGTTGAGATTACGATTATACCGTATTCCAACTAAAAGGGTCTAAAGTAAAAGGTATAGGGAGAGGAGAGTAACCGCATGCATTAGCATATAAGAAATTTTAACAAAACATACTTTAGAAGGAGTCGGCAGTTAGATGCTGAATTAGAAATTTGCAAAGTTTATTTAAAGTAATCATGTGGAAGTTGAAGAGCTGACTTTACATAGTTAAGGGGCATATGCGCAGTTTATTTGTGAGTATTATTTTAAGGTTCATTTAGATCATTCATATAATAAAGTTTGCTACACAGTACTAATCTTCTAATTATAAGTTTCCTTCATGCTGCTGATAAGCTCAGGAAAAAAATCTTATTTGACCAGACATTGCTTAATCTAAATTCTAAATAATATATTGTATAAAATGCTAATGTTAGTACGTAAATTTACAGTTTTCTCTATCATCCGCAACTCTGATCAACTTCCTGTTGGGATAGCAAATACTCCTTGGTCTCCTGTTGTGCGTAAGGGAGTTTGGTCGGGGTGGGTGGAAGTGGGTAGTTGTGGGTGGCGAAAATGTGAAATAATATATATCTGTCCTTCTCTAACTAATTTAAATGTGAAATATATAAATGACCTTCTCTAACTCATGTGAGCTTCTTTCGAGGAAAGTTATGAAAATCTGGATTGATCAAGAAAGTTAAAAAATGTATGCAATTGATGTAATCAATCTAGAATGTCCTAGAAAGTTCGAAAAAATTCTGGAATGCTCTAAACAGTTCCAAAAGATGTGCGATGGTTGTAATTCTAGAAAGTTTTAGAGAACTTCTAAAATGATCTAGAAAGTTCTGCAAATTTTTGGGCTGATCTAGAAAGTTCTAAAAATTCCTGAAATGATCTAAAAAGTTCAAAACAGACGTGCAATTGTTGTAATTGACACAAAATGGTCCACAAAGTTCTAAAAATTTCTGGAATGATTTAGATAAATCAAAAATGTGTGCGATGGTTGTAATTAATCTATAATGTATTAGAGAGTTTCTAAAACGATCTAGAAAGTTCTGAAAAAATCGAACATCATTGAAGCCAGTATAATGACTGATAAAGAAAAAGGGCAAATAGTATTTATACCACAGATACCTTTAATATCAAATGGGTTGTCTTTTACTTTTAAACGCTTACAATTCCCGATAAAGTTGGCTTGCACCATGACCGTCAACAAAATCACAGAGCCAAACGTTTCAATACTGGGGCGTTGACTTAAAGGAACCACGCTTTGCCCACGGACAATTATACGTCACATGCTCACGAGTAGTATCACCCCAAAATTTGCTCATTTACAATCCGGACAGTAAAACTATAAAAGTAGTCTATAAATAAGTATTATAAAAAGAAATTAATAAAAAAATGTAACTAAAATAAAACTTGTAAATATGTAATTTAATAATTTGCAATGTGTATATATGCTTGCATATGTAATACTTATAATAAGTAATACGTAAATGATTGTGTAAATAAAACATAAATTTACCACTTACAAAAGTTTTTCTTATTTGAGCCTATAATTATCTTGATTCTATGTATATAAACCGTATGTTTAATGGTCGAATAAGTCTCTTACTATCTAGGAAATAAATCTATAATATCTAGTTTAGCAAATGGATCTTTAAATATTTGTTATAGCATTAAAAATGCGATGTATTTTAACTGTACCTTAGAAAATATTTTGTATTTTGTTACCCAATATCCAGCTTAAGGCGTCATATGCCATTTGAATGTAACGTATTTTATTAAGGCTGAATGGCGTCATTCGTGCAATTGGAACGATATTTTATTTGTTCACAATGATATGTTTAATTTATACTTTATCAAAATACCTTTTGTCAAAATAGTTGAGTAAAAGTATTACTATATATATTAATATATATTTTAGTATGGTCTATTTGCTTTCATTTGATACCCATATATTGTTATGATAATAAAAAAGTGTGTGTCAGCTCCGACGCACGACTGGAGTTACGTACTTCTTAAGTACGATTGTCGAAACAGGCGCAATAAAATAAAATTTAAATAAATTCAATTGTTCAATATAATTTTAATTATATAATTTCAATTGTTGTAAACAGCGCCATCTATGCGACGCATGAAAAAAACTTGAAATAAGTTGTAATTATTGTAAACAGCGCTAACTATGCGACGGATGAGAAAACTTGAAGTAATATTCAATTGTTGTAAACAGCGCCATCTATGCGACAGATGAAAAAGGGAAAGGTGCGCACAATAGGTTGCGTACCAAAAAAGTAACGAGATCAGTGGATTACTAGATTTTACTTCTAATATTTTTCTCATACCGGGGGCCTTATATGAAAATCGATTCTTAAAGAGTAAACTTCAAAAATCTCTCTCCTTTTTTTCTTCTCCAAGTCACTCTGCAAACTGAGACGAATCTAATCGAATCTCAATCCGTCAAGCCATTTGGGCTGTAGCGCGTGCTAAAGAAATGAACATACGTACAAATATACAAAATCTGCGAGAATGATATTTTACGAATGATTTCAGTATGAATTCACCTTTATCGCTACCCTATTGCAATGCAGACTTTCAAAACCATTAATGAAAGGCGAACATTAATCCACACACTATTAAAACATATGTCATCGGCAGCTGCAGGAATTCGCTATGATCCGTGCCGAATTTATTTTCAATTTTCCTTCTTAATGTATGCAACGAATAATCAATTAATATTCACTTAGTTCTCAATTTCAATACATACAAAAATCAAACGTATTAATTTCATGTTAATACAAATATTAATATAAATATCACTGGAAGATGATTTTTTATTTTTTTTTATAGATACTTCTAGGTGAGGTAAGAGAGTTGTGAAAACTTAAGTTGATAACAAATTACATTATCTTTATGTCATGGGAACTCACAAAACGCCGTTTTTTTTTTTATAGCAGTGACGGCGACTGTAACGTCGCGACGATCCATCACCTGAGTTGAGATATCGGCAATGAAGGAATGAAACTGCGTATTGTGAGTACTCGTTACTTTAAAATGGATCAATTTCGCGATCCTATAAGTTTAAAATTAAAACATACAAAAACATATTTGCAACATAAAACATAATCGTATTAAGAAATGTTTAGTAAATTCACATCGTAAAACCAATTTAGAATTCCCATATCATTCGAACTGTGCTGGAAAACTCGAAAGAC
>MOOZ01000064.1:969429-979769 GCA_002930495.1 Cecropterus lyciades | reverse complement strand
CCGCCACACCTATTTCTAGCGTGAAACAGTTCTTGCATTACTCTGGAAAGGTGTGGTTGCCCGCACACTTATATATGGGGCGATCATCTTAGTCCTCAGGAGTAGCAAAGCATCCATCATACGACTTCAGCTAGAATCCCAGTTCAATATGAAGTTGCTTACAGATGTCCATGAGTGGCAGTAACCACTTACCATCAGGTGGACTGCATACTCGTTTGCTATTTCAATCAAATAAAAAGCTAGCACCGTTTGGTTAAGTCCGAAATCATCAAAAGCATTCCAACTAAGGGGTATTTAGAAGCGAAACTAATTGCATGCGAGTAGAACGAGCGCATGAAATGTGCAGTAACTATTCCATTGCCACGTGCATGCAGCTCATCCGTCATATTTGAACGCACCTTAAAATTCACATTTTCTACTGGAAAGTTACAAATTCTGTATAGAATTAGCATTGACTTGGTATCTAAATGATCAACGGATCTAGATCAACAACTAGAAGTGGATCTTTACTTATTGATGCTACTTCAACATTATGACAAACACATATATCAGACTCTCCATAGTAAGAGGTATTCCCATTTGATCTAAAGCCATATAACATATTTTGGTAATAAAATTCTCTATTGATGTTCATATCACACATCATTCACATTAACTCTTTTTCGACTGACATTATCATATAATAAATAATACAATATGTATTGCAATTATATAAATAGGTAGCAAAAACTTAGCTTTAGTAATGAAAATGAGTAAATTAATTTGAAGAGAACAGTTATTATCTTATATAGCAAATATATAAAATACCTATTTAATATTTCAGATGTATTTTGGTATTGGTCACCTTAACTGGTATTTGTTTACTTATTTTCCGGTAAAGTGTCCCTCAATTCAATCCTGGTAAGACATATATTCTGCCCACAGAAGCTCACGCTTAAGAGGTATCTAATTTGAAGTGAATTTTGAGAAAAAATATGTTATGTGAAAGTTGTTTTCTTGTGTCGCATAGTAAGTTAGGAGAAAGGGTACTCTCAAACTTGATTCGTAATATATTTAAACTTAGTTACCGTTATTCGGCTTAGATCATAAGGTGAATAATTTCTTAAGCTATACAAAGCCATAAAAAAAAAATGTTATTTTTTTGTGACACCGTTTTTGCGCTTCTCTGGGCAGTATTGTAAATTCAATAACAAAATACACCTCAATTCATTTAACAATCCGGTGTAAACATTACCTCTTATCAAGTTTATACATATTATAATCATTATACAAAAATAACAAAACACAATGATCCATCTCAAAACTTTAAATTTGCTAATCAGTATCATATCTATCAGACTTAAACAAATATTATAACCACATCATATCTATATATCTTACAATGTAAAAGTATGCCTTATCATTGTCCTTTTTGCCAACAAAGCCGTTTAGATTTCTCACCACATTGCATAATCCGAGTCGTCCATGTCAAAGATTGTGAAGAAACCGAGTATGGTCAAATACACAACGACGTTCCCAGCCAGAGTCAAGTAACAAGCTGCCCAAACAATCTGTAATAAAGGAATTATAACATTATATTCATAAGAAATTTCAAATGAAATTATTGGGTGCTTGCATGTTTGGTATTTATATTTTTCTAGAGAAATTGCATGTTAAAAGCGTTGTGTGACGTTTGCATGTACACTTACACACACACATCATATACAAATATGTGTGAAAGTAAGAATCCACTTTACTTAAACAATAACTGTTACAAACAACTTAATATCTTTACAAATACATTGTTACAAGGCTGAAGTGGCAATGGGCCGGCCACATCGCTCAAAGGACCGATGATCGATGGGGAAGAAAGGTCCTCGAGTGGCGACCAAGTTTAGGCAAAAGGAGCACGGGTCGCCCCCCGACCAGGTGGACCGATGACCTGAAGAAGACAGCGGGGAACCGTTGGATTCAGAAGGCTCAGGATCGGTTGGAGTGGCGCCGATTAGGGGAGGCCTATGTCCAGCAGTGGACCTCAAAAGGCTGATGGATGGATGGGATGGACATTGTTACGCATTATAACTTGTAATACTAAATATGACTTAATTATTATACATGTCTAATATTTTTAAAACATCAATAATAATATTCAAAAGAAGAATATACCTACTCAAACAAATGCCTCTCACCTAATGTAAGTATTTTTAAGACTCAATTAATATTGTATTTTTTCTTTAATGAGGGGTTGTTATGTTGATTATCAACAAGTGAAATTGTTGAAGACTAAATACTGACTGAAAAACTGACGGAGACTGACAAATTATGATAACGTTTTCTTTATTTTACCCGCTAAACATGATTGTTGTAAGGAAGTTTCGGTTTCGATTTGAGTTTTGGTCGGACACTACAGTATTTATTACAAATTAGTGTGTAAATAAATCTTACCACAGCGGATCTTGCCAGGACTATTGGCAAAGCGAAAGTGCTGACAATGATTCCCATTGTTATGAAGATAGCAGTTTCCATGCACGGCGAGTTGGTGCCACCAGCAGTGTCGGTATGTCGCCTTGCTATCATGGTGGGGATGGGACACAGGACGTAGAACAGCACTACAAAGAACGAGTACCATGATCTGAAAGACAACATAGAGGTATTAGGATAGGTCTGTAGTTTGACTGCGTTATTAGCACTATGGTAAGGGAGCTGGCGAGCATAATTTTTATATAATCAGCATACATGGCAGACGTTATTTAAAGCCATAATTATCCCCTAAGAAACATTAAAGACCACGTCTGCCAACATAGTGGCGCTGCGTTGTCAATTGACAGCGTTCTAAAAATGGTAAAAAAAAGGTGTGCTATATGGCTGATGATCAGTCATCCTGTAAAAACAAAAAAATCGGAGAGGCAGACATCCGGAGCTCTAACTTTTGTACTAATATATATATTTTTAGTTATTTTTATGATATAAAAAAACTATATATGAAGTGCACACTTGGCAGGCTTGAATTGTTCGATTAAAACAACGAGAAGGACCACGGAAAAATAGTCTACCGTCATGTTGCCTCTGCATTTTCTATTGACAGCGCTTCGAAAATGTAAAAATAAAAATGGTGTGCTTTATTATGCGCACATGTCTGCCTCTTCGACTGATGTTTGAATTACTCATGGAAAGCAAGGAAATGTACAAGGCAGACATTCAGGCCTCTGATATTCCAGATGCAGACCATTTGATTTTTTTCAACCGGACGCTCGCGCCAAAACAAAACAAAATTCTAAGTCTGCTGAATATTAATAAAGATAGTTAATTTAATCTGTAGGAAAGATACCTATATGATAATGATAAGATAATCCCATGCAATACCCGCTTTTCATTGAATTTTAAACAGCTTTACAGCTAAAAATTAGTGAGCAGTTTCTACCAAATATTTTTTTCGTATCCGGGGAATCGATAATTAATCGAATTGGCGCAATGAGAACCGTGTGTAAATGACATTTATACAACTCCGTCCCATGTTAGTGCAGAGCCCTGAATGTCTGCCTCTACTATTTTCTTCGTTTCCAAGATGATTATACAGAGGCAACAGGTGCAAACGATATAATACCCCGATTATTTTAAGCAAGTTTAATCCGCTGTGATGCGAAGACGCAGCAACATAGGACCTCAATTGACTGGACCAATTCAATTTGTACTGATCTAAACTGCAATCTACCTCGATAAGAAACTTGTGCAAATCGTATACCTCGCTCGCTAGCTCCCTATCTACTACATCAATTATTTATCCTTTAATAAGAGCATAGAGAAGCAGACTTATTTATATAATATGATTTAACTTGTAATCAAGATCGGCATAGCATTTATTTAAATAAAATAAAAAATACAATGTAATAGAGCATTGTTGTTTTAGAACACCAAGTAGATTTTAGATTAATTAAAAATTATCCTTAAACAGTACAAAAATACCCAATAATATAAATATGCTTATAATAAGCATCTTCTAGAAGGGTACACAATTGTAAATTGTGTAACAAAAAGTAATTCCCTCAGTTTCTACAGCACATAAAAAAACTATTAAAATAAATGTAATTTACATATAAAATACCTTGAATTTCCATTTTCACTGAGCATGTTAAAAACAAACCAAATAATTAGTTATAATTATAATATGAACAATGTGAATAAGTATTAAAAAACTTGTAAATCAAGGAAGATGCCAAAAAACAATAACAGTATTGACTTTACCAAAAACTACATCCATATTATAGCTTCAAAGCAATGATTCACATTTAAGTACATTGCTGTAAGTTTACACTTCAACATACAGTATTCCTACTTAGTCTGGAGAGGTAGGAAGGCTCCCATATGTGAGAAGAAGCCCCATTTAACAGTCATAAAGTAACATGTATAATAAAAGGATATATTTACTTACTTGTACAAGGCACAAGCCAAAATAACAAATGTCATTCCAATAGATCCGGCGAAGGCCAGTGACACCAAACTGTAAATTTTAAAATAAATAATTAAAATAAGATAACAAGACATGAAGGTAAATAAAAGTGAGTTACATTATAAATTTATATATTTGGCATGACAGCTTTTATCATACCATAGTAAAATTTTGGACATGTTAGTTTTTCAGCAAAAATTTGTCCTAAAATAAATCTAGTTGGCTTTACACAAGCATTAATATTCAAACCCTTTATGTCAATTTTTTCTAACATTATCTTGGGCTATAAGCGATTTACCAATTCTTTATATAACATGAAAAATAAACCATAACTTGAGGAATTACCTCCATGTTGCCCCATAAGATATTGAGCACCTGGTTTAACATTTTCAATACCACTTTAATTTATACAAATACTTCTCCCATGTTAACACATATTTTTACAACACAATTTGAGGGCACCTGGCGTGTAGTTGGTATGGCAATAAAATTTACAAGAGAATTTTAATTAATAAAATGTTAAATACTTTGCAAATCATAGCCAAGTTCTCTATTAATATTCAGGATAAATTGGACCAGCAGTTAAGTTGCAGCAGCAGGGTGGCAATTAAGTTTAATTTCCACTTCACTGTTGTGTTAGACAACCTATCTACTAATATACTCTATTCAAATTATGGTAAAGGTGCGAAAGAACTATAAAAGACATAACCATAGGCATATATGTATGTGTATGTAGCTAAAGCCTTTAAAGGGATTGTGATCAGCAAAAAATAAAGGGCAAGTAGAATCTGAATTTTTTTTCTCCCAATGCTAAAGGCCATAGAGACAGAAATTTGTGGACACAAAAAAATACAGGAGGACATACTAGTGTAGATAATTTTTTCTCGGATATGCTAAAGAAAAAATGGACCCCATAATCCCCGCCTCCCTTTTTATACACCTATATGCTAACAACAACAATAAGTTAACAAAACAAAACATACTACAATAATATGTTAATATTACTTTTCAAGTTTCTTTACAAAATTACCAAAAATTTTCATATAAAGTTGGATTTCTGAAGTTTGTATTGAGTATGCCCGCTAGCAAACAACATTTATTTTAATTTAAGTAGTGTGTGCATTTACAAAAGTAAATACTTACACACAAAATGTTCTGGAATATTAGGTTACAGGTACGTGCTAAAATACTGATAAAGTAAACTAAACTGATGGAGAGATATTGAATGTGTTTATATTTTCAGTATATTGACACAATTTCGGTAAATAACATTATTGGTTAGAGATTAAATTGTCTTAGTTGACCTGTACATACTCACCTTTTAAGAAGCTCACTATGATTACTTACTTCTTGAGAAAAACTTGCAAGACATTACAATACTTCTGAGCTCAAATGGTGTAACATTTGAATATATACTTGACAATCCACATGGTGGAGCGGTCACCATATCGGTCTGACATGCAGTGGGTCCCGGGTTCGATCCCCGGCCAGACAGACATCTGAATGATGAGTTTACATTTCTGTTCGGGGTCTGGGTGTTTGAGTATTCGTCTTTGAGTGTCCATGGCACCCACGACACAAGAGAAAATCCTTGTGGGGCTTTGAGTGTAGAAAGTATTTGCCATGCAAGTCGACGGAATTGTTTGTTAAATACCATAAAATCGTTAATCGTGCATCTATCTTCAACCCATTGCTGTGCCAATATTGAGCACAGGTTTGCTACCAGAATGAGAATGGTTCACACTAACACAATTTTCTGCAACTGTCTGTGATCCAGTACATAAACGTTTGCATCAATGAATCAGATGTCTGTCTAACTGAGAATCGAGGCGGCAGCTCTCGAATGGCAGTCAACGTGGTCGCCACTGGACGAGCACTGCGCCACATACATCGTCAATAGTTTCTTAACAATGCAAAATTAGTGGCGCTTATATGAATATAGCTTTAATAGTGTCATCTTTAATCAAATTTGTTATTCTCCATCTCAGCATAGGTACGTACACCTGTCATTATTAACAACATTACAGTAACATACATAATTGTTTTCCAATTTACTTGTAGTGTAAAACTTACCCTGTATCCCGAGACGATTACATGAAATGAAGAAAATATTAAATTAATCAAATGATTATCAAACAAAAACTGTTTGTAAATAATAGTTATCGCATTATGACTCACAGTGAAAAGCAATACATGACTTAAGATTTTTAAACATTTTCATCAGTCCTACGTACCTTTGATTCCAGCCATCGTTATTTTCACTATCACTCTGCTTGATGCTATTTGTTTTCACTTTATCCTTATTGCTAGATGTGATGAAAAAGATAAAATGAAAATAAAGTGCACCTGTACACCAATGCAGACTTCAAATTAGTGAATGAATTGAAAGGAGTGAATGGTACGACGGAATATTGAGGTCAATAAAATGAAACAGATTATCCAAATGTCACTTCCCAATATTTACTCACTCAATCCATTGCTATAGATCCTAGCAACACTGTCAGTTTATGCGTTGACAAACAGTACTTTTCAATGTATTTCAGTAAATGTTGTAAAGAAGGTGCTTCTCGGGAATTCTTGGGTTCTAAATTGTGCTTTATGGGGTGGAGTACACGTGTACAACTTAACTATGAGCTAATCTCGACTATCGTAAAGAATTGCCATTAACTACCGATTGGTAAACATTATTTTAAAAAATCGTTTGAAGAGATTTTCTTTGCAAGAAATGTAATTCAAATTTCATACAAAATCGCTAATTGAAACATCGTGTTTCTTTTAACACAACATTGTATTCATAACACAGTATTTTTATAGAAAATTTCCACCTGAGAAACTTTTCAAAGTTTGAGGAAAATGTATATGTTAATGTATACATTTTCCTAAATAAATATATAATGGTACATTGATAAAAAAAACCGACCGCTTAAATTGCTGGAAAAAGAAAATTAAATGCTGCAATCATGAAATATAACAGAAGTTATAATATATTATAAAGTGCTGCTGGCGGTGACAGACGCGGTCACGATAGATTTTCTAAACTATAAAGTTAGTTTGACTCAAAGCCGTAATGCATATAACCGTAATCGCTCAAAAATGGTTTATAATAATTTCCATTCTCTAAAGAATGGCAAAGCTAAGTTTTTACCACATGCCGTTAAAGTTTCATGATTTAGAAATAAGTCACGAGTTGCTAATTTAGAAGCTAAAGTTAATTTAGCTAATAATTAATTATAATACAAAACATCTACAACTTTATACTTGTATTTATAATTAAAACATAGACAGTAAGTTCATTCATTGGTATACATCCCTATTAATCATAGACAAATTGAACAAACAAACTAATTTAAGCAAGTCAATCAATGTGATTGTGAAATTGTGAGTGTTAACTGTCAATAGTGATGCGACTCGAATAGAATTTTGTGACTCGAGTCACTCGAGCAATCTTACTATCTCACTCGAGTTGCAATTTGAGTGAGATTTCTTTTAGCATTTCAAAACAATTTGTTTTATTTAAATAATGTCATTTTCATGTCACTATTAAAGATTGAATCTTTAAGATAAATCAACAATAATAATTGTGCTAAACATGACATTTTAACTTCTGTGTGAAGAAGTAAATTTGAAACAATATAAAATAGGAAGTGATTGCTTCACTGTTAAAACAAATTATTTCGTCCACTCTTTTATAATACAGTGTATTTCTTCGTAGATTGCAAATTAATGGTGCTTTAAAAAATACACGGTTGGCGCAGCATAGATAAATAAAATAGAGTAGTGAAGTTAAGTCTAGTGACAACAGACAGAATCAAGTTGGTGTGCCGAGTTGACTCGGTAACTCGAGTGCATAGAGAGTCGAGTTTTTTTTTTCAAGCGAGTACGAGTTTGACCAATTCCCTCGAGTGACTCGAGGAATAACATGGCTCCAGTGCATTACTAACTGTCAACCTGTAGCGGCTGTAGTTGTGTACACTGTACTGTACTGACATATTGTGATTGTGAAGTTCCAGTGTGTTACTTTGACTTTTTGACAGAAAATTTCGGCAAAGTTGGCTTCGGCATTCGGCAAACTATTAATTACAACATACTTAGTTTAAACTAAAATGGATGACGATGCGGAAACATACAAATTATGGCGAATTCGAAAAACTGTGATGCAGGTTAGTTTTTAGGTTATAAACAGTTACAAACAAGACTAGATAGTGTGTATCGTCAAAGTTCAAATTTGATCAAAATAAGTTGCATGCAATTCTGATTATTTTATCTTTAAGACGGTAAAACTTCTAGAACTTTACTTCTTTTTTAATTTATAAGACACATATAATTCTTTTTTAATTAATAATATAACATCTTAAAACATTAAATCTGTGAAGAAAACAAACGTGTGGAGTAATACATACTCACAATTGTGTGCCATACACCTATTGGCAATTGGTCTGTAAGGTGTGTGTTATTATCCTGTCACATATGAGTTAAGTACGTAGCCCTAGTGTGACCGACACACCTATTTCTGCCTAACAACAGCAGTGTAATGCGTTGCTGTGTTCTGGTCTGTAGGGTGTGGTAAGGGAGATAAACTTATCCGAGTCGTTGCAACATCAAAGGGCTGATGGATTGATGTGCCAATAAGCCACCCATACAGAGAATTCTATTTTGAAGCTAAAAAATGTGTTAAATATTATTTATTTTCTTATTCCAGTTATGCCATGACCGAGGCTACCTGGTAACTCAAGATGAATTGGATCAAACTCTCGATCAATTTAAGGAGCAATATGGCGACAAACCAAGGTAATACACTCATACTTTATTCAAATATTGCACAAATACATAAAACTGTGATTATTAATACTGTGGTGACCTCCCACAACTCATCAAGAGATGGTGCCATTGCATCCTGAATCACCCTTTCAAAGTAGTCTTAACATTCTGCATATATAAAAGTTCTCAACTGAGACTTTCGGAGCACAGCTGCACCCCAGGTATCATAACTCGCCTGATGGGATATCTCCCTTTGCCAAAATACCATTAAATAAATATAAGATTTACAACATTAAGCTCTTGCCACTCTGCGTGAGTAACCACACAGTTTGAAATTATTAACCTTAAGTTTTTTTTATTAGATTGTAGCAAACGAACATGCAGTCGACCTGACGGTAAGTGGTTACTGCTGCCCATGGACATATGTGACCAACCTCTTATAGAACAGATATTCTATCTGAAATTGATCACAGATGCTATGCTACTCCCGAGGACTGAGATGGTCGCCATATAAATAAATGAGTTAGCAACCATACCCAACGAAACGCAAGAACTGCTTCACGCAAGAAATAAGTGTGGTACCTCACCAGTCGAACTACTCTGATTCAATGATTGAAACAGTTTTATCCAAAAAGGACTAGAATTCAAACTTGGTGTTCTTACTACGTGATGGATGTACACTACACTGTGTGCCACCAATTCACCAAGTTTTTAAAACTGTATCTTTAACATAAAATTGACGAATTGATAAAATTAGTTTTTAATATTATCATTTGAATTATAATAGACAACCCACGTAGTGGAGCGGTCATTATACCGGTCTGACATGCAATGGGTCCCGGCTTCGATCCATGGCCAGACAGACATCTGAATGATGAGTTTAGATTTCTGTTCTGGGTCTGGGTGTTTGTGTATTCGTCTTTGTGTGTCCATTGCACCCACGACACAGGAGAAAATTCTAGTGTGGGGCTATGAGTGTAAAAAGCGTTTATGTTTATGATTAATAGGTGTAGTAAGTAAAATTTACAGTCTATGATGATCGTCTATACCTTTTAGGGACATGGGTAATCAACCTCAGATAGGATAGACTTCTACCTAGGTTTTTATAGATGCTACTTCTAAGAAATCTTATATCTCCTGTCCAAACTGGAGCATA
>MOOZ01000064.1:791231-807099 GCA_002930495.1 Cecropterus lyciades | reverse complement strand
GTAGGGTTATGAATATAAAGCGTTTAAGCAATATGATTGTATTATGATATTGATGATGTAAGTTCTTATCTTATGTTGAGCAGTGATAGTCTAATGGCTGAAACTCGGCCTCTCAATCGAGGTTCGAATTCCAGACACGCACTATTGATTTTTCTAAAATTATATGCGTAATAGAAATTTATTGTCGCTGCTTTTCGGTGAAGGAAAACATCGTGAGGAAACCTACACACCTGTGATTTTTGAAAAAGTTCTCAAAGGTGTGAAAAGTCTACTTCGCTCTTTGCCAGCGCTCGTGGACTAAGGCCTAAAGCTCTCTCATCTTGAGAGAAGCTCCGCAGTGGGACAATAATGGGTTGACGAAGAGCGGAGATGTTTTTATCTTTGTGATTGTTTATATATCTGTGATGTTTTATTCTACAATAAAGTTAATATTTAGCTTATAGGTGATCTGGTTCAAGTGACTTAAACTGGTTTGTTGGATAATAGCCTTACAATCAATGACACCGCAAAATATAATATCAACGATAGAAACCGCAAGAACGTTTATTATCGGATTGTATTTTCTCTTTACATTGTACGTGGATAGAAAATGTGACAGTCTATCTTACTAATATTATAAATGCGTAAGTTTGTAATGATGTAGGTATGTTTAATTCTTATTTTTTCACGGATAAATTACTGGTCGGATTTGACTGAAATGGCACACAAGTAGCTTATGACCTGGATTAACATATGGGAAACCCATTACCATGGTTAACATGGTCGAAGCGGTCGGAGACGCGGGTTTGAGTTAGTAGAATATAAGATTCTTAATGAAAGTTACAATCAATTTTAATGTTTCTTTTATTAAAAATAGAAGCTTAACGTTTTCAAATGCTTTTGAAGAATTCTTCTGGAAAGAGATTCTGAAGGAAACAGATATTTTTAAATATTGGTTGTGCGAATTGAATCTCGATTATTTCCACATAATATTTTATTGTTTCTCTGTGGAGGTGTTGATTTCATCGACTTAATTAACGAGTTGTAGTACCGCGATTTAATATGTTACTAAGATACAAGTCTTTATAATTTTACATAGCTTTTTTTGCTTATCACAGGATATAAGAAAGTAAATTAATAATAATAATAATAAAATTCATTTATTGCCACGATAAAAAAATACACAAAAATATTAGGAAAAAGAAAAAAATAGAATAAAATGAGACAACAAAAAAAAAAGAAGATTATACATTAAATCAAAACCATAAATGTATTTTAATTATGGGCAAAAGGACGTGTCTCAGCATTGGCTGACATGGGATCATGACCCCATGCAGTGCTGTTTTTCAGACCTGCCTACCTCCCTAAAAGTGATAGATGGGAACTCACGCAAAGAATTCCCCGATACTGTACGTGCCTGCGTAGTGTGCATTTATGTGTAGGTGTATGTGTGTCTGTGTGTCTCTGTATGTGTGTGCGTAAAAGTAACATTTGTGAACAATGAAGAACTAAAGACTGTGTAATATGTCGTAGGGAAAAGGCAAATATTATGAGGCAAAGTACATGCCCGACTCCTTTAAATATGTGTGCAAGATGTGTAAAGTAGTACAGTTAGTCGGTTTTATGGTTTAATAGGGCCTAAACCCATCTCACTCTGAGAGAAGACTCGCGTCCTGCGGAGGAATACTTTTTTTTTTTGTAGTCTACTACCTCCGGCGTATAGTTGCCGCAGACTTTTTCTATCTCTAATCCTTTCATTCCAGTTCTCGCTTTTATTCCTCTCGCACTGTCATTCTGCATACAATGTTTTTCTTTCATTCTTTTTCACACTTTTTTACTCTCCGGCTGGGATTGCCGGTTCCCTATCTATCTATATCTATCTGTTTTCTTAATATAATTGCTATTTTATTCTGGGAGGGGGTCTGGTGGTACGTGCTTTTATCTTATTTCCAACTTTCTTACATGTTCTACAATTTCTATCTTATTTCTATATTACTTTACTTATTTACATTCTTACTATACTATGGTTCCTTCTTATTACTAATTACATTTATTAAATTTTGTATGTTGCGGAGGAATACTATTAGGGTGACGACGATTCATATTATTTTCGAGAAAATAAAAAAAAAAAACATTATTTATTATTTAATAATATTTATTGCTTATTTATAATTTTTTTAACATTATAGGTATCTATTTAAAAAATATTTGGTTAGGCGTTTATAATATTGATATAGATATAAATATTAATATATTATATTGGTCGATATTTGACAAAGTAGTTATTTAGTGTTTTAAAAAATATGTGTGACTTGTGTTCAGACTTTGTATTCTTAGCGATGATGAATATATAAACAGTATACGGAGTGTATTAAACGATAGGCATGTTCAAGCTCATTGCATGCTAATCATTTAATAAAAAGGGTATAAAAATATTAAAAAATAACAGAAAATATCGCATTTAAAATGTCGTAATCGTCCATGTACCTATACCAGCTATAGCGACGTTAGCGGCTATTTCGTCAAACGCATTTGTTTTAAGCAAGATCACGCGAATAATCCTGTTAAAAATGGACACACATATTTTTTTGTGATTAATCAAAAATTAATAAGTTCTTTATTTTCCCTGTCATCCTGTATATTTTCATACGATTACCGAGACTGATCTTAAAATTTAACTGTCATATCATATTAGTTGAATAAAGTAGTATCCAAAAGTTTTATAATTTAAACTCAATAAATTTTCAAAATTACAATAAATATAATTTAGGAGAAAAAATAAGAACTTTGCAGATAGACAGGCAAAAAGGCGGACAATTTGTCTCATAGAATTATGGCTATTGGACACAGGTTTTAGCAAAGTCCTACATGCTGTTAAAATAATGATGTGAGCGTTAAGGGAATGTTCCGTTGTCAGCTGTGGCAAAAACTTACGTTTTGGTCACATTACATAGCTCGTTTTATCATTGTTTATAACTAATGGCGTATTGTTTGCCCTGCGTGCAATTGTGGTCTTGTACCGTTGGAGACAAGTCAATTATGACTTCGGGAATAAATGTTTTGTTATTTATTTAACTTATATGATTTCTGTTCTGGGTCTGGGTGTTTGTGTTTTCGTCTTTGTGCGTCCATGGCACCCACGACACAGGAGAAAATCCTACTGTGGGGCTATGAGTGTAGAAAGCGTTTAGAGGTATACATGTATATCATAAATATGAACCGATTGTCCAAATTTCAGGATTTTTTTACGTATACAAGGTTTCTTTTTATAGTATGCAAGTAGCAAATGAGCATGCAGCCCACCTGATGGTAAGTGGCTACTGCCGCTCATAGACATCTGTAATCAACCCTAGGTAAGACCAAAGTCTCACCTAAGGTTAGCCACAGATGCGTTGCTACCCCTGAGCACTAAAATGGAATGTCTCGGAAAAGTATGTCTCCCTTAGCACACCCTTCAGACCAGAACACAGCAGCGCATAACACTGCTGTTATTAGGCAGAAATAGGTGTGGCGGTGTTGCTTGCGGAGTCGAACCTCAATGAGTTCTACCGCCTTATTATTTTTATATGTATAGCTATACGGACAGATTATGGCCTTTTCACATGTAACTACGACTATATTACATAGTAACGAATATATGTTTACAAGCAGCAGTTAATTCGTGACTACATTGTGGTATTACCACGTGGTCATGCAAACTGTCGCCAGTCCAAGTAGTTGTCCTTTTGGATGGTTTTGTTACATGTGAATAGGTTGTAAGAAATATAATGAACATAATTTAATATTTAATGACATTTTCTAACTTTCATGTGCTTGTTATAGATGGACACCAATAGTGGCATGGCTGTAATACTTACCTTATATGTGTGTCGGTGGCATATTTCAAAAGATGCGAAAGTAGACAACTACATAAGCCAACCAATAAATTCACACTTTAATGGGTCGTTGAAAGTTAACTATTAATTCCACATGATGAATTAATTAATGAATAAATCCAGGATCACTTCATTAATTTAAAACCAGAGATACTCACCAAGGTTCAAACTAATACTATATTTCATGATAGTGTATTGTAAAGGATATAATGTGTTGGATAAAATTTAGATTTTTGGGTCTTTACTGCTTTAATTTAAACGTAAGAAAAATCTAAATCTATACACATACCCCTAAGAACACACACAAACACATGTACACACACATATGTGTGTCTGTGTACATACGATACACAATTACAGATATAACTTGTAATTGACATAACAAAAAATATAAAAAACTTCAATCTTGAGGTAAACAAGTATAAATGATAAGTTTTATATTTATGATCTGAATCTGGGTATTATATTATGGATTTGTGTATCATGGTACACATAATACTAAAATTCAAATTGTGGGCTTAATTATAGCGAGTGTTTAAATATAAAAAAAAGATAACAATATTAGAGATCCCTAATGTATATCTATTAAAATCTTTCTTTCTCTACACGAAACTACCTATATGGGTTTACTCTACACTTTGAGTATCCAGAAAGGGCCTCTACATAAATCAGCTCTGTTGGTCCTAGTGGCTGTATATTGTACTAACTTATTAAGCGGCGTCCGGTAAGACTTGTAATTAAAAGCCCTAATGACTCTATCTTACCTATTATATCACAGATTTATAGGGCTGACTGTTATGTATTTTCCAACTTTTTCTATGAGATTTCTCGCGTCTCGACGTCTGTCAGGATTTCTCATATTTCAATATGATTTTTTGAATAAGATTTCTCGTATTAAAATATTAGAAATCCTTACAGATCTTTTACCTTACTCTGATTTTAAATAAGGTTGGTGTAGTAGGTTTTTTACAATATATAAAAATAAAATAAAGGAATAGAGAATTAATGTTTCCACTATAAATCCGACTAGATGTTGTTTACTCACAATAATAGGACTTCTCATAAACACCGATGGCGTAAAAAAAAAATTTAAGTTGGAACCAACACACACAAATTTAATTGCGATCAGATGAACGGTTGCGATTAGATTAGCCACGGACATGGTGATACGCCATTTATATATGTGTACTAGGAAAACAACTGATATTTTTTTTATAGGCAGCTACTATATTTAATAACAAATGAAGAAATAAATATTAATGGGTAAGATGTATAAAAATATCGAATAATTATATCTACTAAAGAGCTATTTGAGGGAAGTACGACGAGTATAACACGCTGTGGTTTCCGGATTCGATCGGCTAAATTTAGATTTCTGCTCTGGATATGGGTGGTTGTGTATTTATCTAAGTTTGTCAATCCACGACATAGGTGTGTGAAGTATGAAACGCTTGTGTAAGGCTATGAGTGTAATAAGTGTTATTTATTCATTTATTATACTATGTATATTTATTTAAAAGTGGCATCCCTATATTACCGTGGGTAGTTTCTAGTGAGAAAATTTGCATTGACGTTATTACCACAAGTGATCCGGTAACAAGGTGTCTGTGTCGGGTAATTTATTTCAAAACACGATGTGTCGGGCAAAAAAGTTAACTAGCCAGCCTCCACAGCGATGCCTGCCTCGGCTTATTCAGTGGATGATTAAGACATAAATTAGATTCCATTCAGATAGTTAATTGAGATATGCTCTGCAGAACCCTTGCCTACTTTATCTACTAAGGTTTAGAAGATGAATGGATTGAATTTAGTCAGTTGTTTCATATGAAAATATGATGAAAATAACTTTTTGTTCAAGAAAATTATTAATAAAACCATTTTTCTTTTCTCTATTACTTCTATCAGTAACTATTAAGTATCATGCACTTATGAAAGCGAAGTTACAAAAAAAAAAATAAGTACTCGCCATTATTTTTTCTAAATTATACATAAATAATAAATGAAAAATCCGCGAACAAAAAATTTGTATCCTATTTTGAAATGACATAAACGTGAATAGCGTGTAATTTACATTGTACAGACGTGTAAGAACAACAAATAGAACAAGAAATGTGTTCGAATAACTGTGATGCACACGTATCAAGCTCACACTCGTGTAATCACACAAAAACACCTAATAGTGACATTATCGAGATAACTCGTTGAAGTAATTGCAGGAACCTACCGTAAATCGTTAGTACCGTGTTGAATAGGCACTGATAAATCAATATGAACCAGTCACCTGTCAATCAAGCAGCATTGAACACACGTCAGTTTTTTTCGTCGAATCGCTCTTTATATAGTATTCAGAATCTGGTATAGCTGTTTTTGTGGATGCGATTACTTCCTATTCTAATGATTACGGTATTACCATCCATGCTTTTTGGAAGTTCAATCAATCTGTAAATAACATATATTCGTTACTTTATTGGATGCACAGATGCAAACCGAATAGTTAGTAAAAAAACGTAAAAATAAAATTATTTTCACACTCACTTTTTGTCATGAAATTCTTGCGGACTGGAAATTGGTCTCCTATTCAAACAGTCTGCGCTTTTTAAAGGAATTACGCAAGTATTTGAATTTGATGATCATTAGCGGTCAAACTGTAGGAGACCTAATCTCTATCTTTTAAAGTCATATTTCGTTCACTATATCAAATTCATATTTAAAACCATCCATCAGACTTTTGAGGTCCTCCTAATGGAGGTTTTTTTTCCAATAGCCACAGCACGTGGCATGCGTGTTGATGACCGCAATGGTTGTATTGAAGAAGACTGCCGTCCATGTAGTCACCTCCCGACATCTACTGGAAGAGAGATCGTGCTCTTAAGACACCACAGGGCACAAGAACATAGAATATTTCTTTTACTAATTATTTTTATTAGCTTATTTATCAAATTGTAGTAGCAAACGAGCCTGCAGTCCACTTCATGGTAAGTGGTTACTGCGCCCATGGACATCTGGAACCAACTTTATACGGAAAAGGAGTTCTATCTGAAGCCAATCACAGATGCGTTACCGTAAGCCGGCAACCACATCCTTCCTGCAAAATAGAACAATGGCTTCACACTAGAAACAGTTAAATAACTACTTTCCATGAACCCCTAACTTAATCTCATATCATAAAATTGGGATTCTACCAGAAGTTCATGAATTGACTGAACATAAATATGTAGCATTTCTGGCATTTAGGACTTAAAAAATAAAAAACAGAAAGGACCAAAAATAGTAAAAAGTCAGAATCAACATACGTTACTTAAAAGTTATGACTTCAGTTCTGGTCTGGGACAAGTGAATGGAGTTCCAATTAAGCCGATACGGCGAGCATAATGCTCTTTATGTTAACACTCTGTTCTCTAACAGCATTGTTTACAAGCCATTTCTAGCCATGACTACGAATATGGATGCTTTGAACTAGCAACAATCGGCGGGAAACGAGTTTTCTGGTTTTCATCCCATAGTGAAGGTCGCTTGCAGTTTAAGGACATAATCAGATTATGTTTAGCAAATATTGCCTGAATACATCACTAAATTATTTGTTATAATGTTATAATAATAAGAAATAACGTTTTGTACACTTATTGCCCCACACCAAGATTTCATACTGTGTCGCGGATGCCATAGAAACACAAAAACGTAAACATGAACACCCAGACCCAGAACAGAAATCTCAATTCACCATTAAGTCAAGCCGGCGTGGTGACCGCTCTGCCACGCGTTCGATGTCAATAGATAAATTGCTACTGACGACTATGAATGAAGCTTAATATAGATCAAGAATCAGGGTCAGATGTTATGGTCCTAAAGGCTACGGTTAAAGGTAATAAAAATTGAATCTGGAATAAGACCGCTTTAAAACTAGACACATCAGCACTTATATCTAACAGAAATAGTTAAATGCCAATATAGTGAGCTACGGTAATATAAAGTACATTTTTCTCCATTATTCACGCTTAATAACACATGACAATTTTGGCTTTATTTGCGTTTCGAAAGAAAATGATTAAATTATATTTAATAACATCTTAGCTCATTACAAGACGTGATTTGTTATATTCGGCATTCACTTGAGGTCGGATTTTGTTTCTTTGCCGTACACACATTCTAATCGATAATGATATAATGATACACTTATTTAAACTTGATAAAGTCACAGACGCGAATGGTTTTGTATGTCTTAATCTATGTATGTTAACCGTTAACTTATTGCATTGCACCATCTTTTATCATTAAAGAAATAATAATAATGAGTGAAAAATGAATAATAATGATGATAGAAAAATAATATATAATTCAATTTTTGTAAAGAATTTATTTATAGCAAGTGATAGGACTAAAGTTCTCCTGGGGTTGGTCACAGCTACCTTGATAACCAATTTGATAGGTCTTAGATATACCACATTGTAAGCCACACCCTAAAATCAGATCAGAAATGAGGCAGAAATAGGTGTGACGGATTATCTTCATTAGTAATAACTCCACTTCATCTTCATTAATTTTTTTTTTATAGTCTGGAAGTAGCAAACGAGCATGCAGCCCACCTGATGGTAAGTGGTTACTGCTGCCCATGGAAATCTGAACAATCCTAGGTAAGATCTAAGTCTCATCTAAGGTTAGCCACAGATGCGTTGCTACCCCTCAGGTCTAAGATGGAATGCCTTCAAAAAGTATGTCTCCCTTACCACACCCTTCAGACTAGGACACAACAGCGCATAACACTACTGTTATTAGACAGAAATAGGTGTGGCGGTGGTGCTTCCGGAGTCGAACCACAAAGAGTCCTACCACTTTCAAATTAATAATAATTAGAAAAAAATATTCTTTATTTTATAAACCGAACTAGACATATGATTAGTTACATTAATTTACTACCAGTGTTTATCAACGGTTTTTCCCCACCGCAGTTATGCCGCAATCATTCAACTGTTATCTATGCAACTATGTTATCGGCAGTAAAGAAATTAAAACCGCCCATCGTGAGCGCATTATACTTAAAAAACACGAGATTAAAAAAACGGTTATTGGAATCGACAGACAGATATTACAAACTTTTACTGGTGTAGATAAAAGAAAGGAACCCTACAATTTCGTCGCGCGTGTCTATGATTGATTCGAATTTAAGTTGATCGTTATTTTATTCTAAAGATTATTCGGTTTGAGCAATAATGACTTCGTTTGGCGATACTTAACACTGGCAGCAGGTAGTGTTGAAAATGTACTATTAATTTACATTTCGTGATAATGATAAGCATCTTTTTTATAATATGAAAGACGCCAACGAGCATGCTGTCTACCAGATGGTAAGTGGCCATTGCTAGGCATCTGTAATCAACCCAGATAAGATCAGAGTTACTTGGAATGGCCAAGGATGTGCTACCCCTTAAGACCATGTTGAAACTCCTTAAATAAGTATGTTTCCCTTACGTTTCAGAGCAGCACAGAGCACCGCTTAATACAAATACTGATGTTTTCAGGTCGAAGTGGGTATGCAACCCTCATGCCAAAATACTTATTTGCAAATATTTTACACATTACCATTTATTAATAATGCGTGCGAAATGCAACAAAAATAAAGAAATGAATTAAAAAAAAAAAAATTAATCTCTCGTTAATTTTTAATCGTATATCTGCGTACGGGTAAATCTTGAGAATGGCTTAATAGATGTTTACGACATTTTCTTAAAAGATAAAGGATTTGAAATTTACTGTACTAACTCCCATTTTTCCTGAAAATACATATGTATGTACATTCTTCACGTAGTAATTGAAAAACTGTGCTCAAGCGCGCGCGCGGAATCTCAATACGTACGGACACATACAGACGCGGATAATGGATTATTGTGTGTGTATTTATATGTGTGAGTCTCGGTATATGAGCACAAGCGGTAGCTGCATCTACCCTAATCATATCTCTACGATAATGTCTGGGTTTCGTTACTGTTTTATTTAATACTCACATATTAAGCCGTATGTAGAGCACCGATTATGTGTTCTTATAATGACGCGTGCGCAGTACAAGCTAGTATTAAATGTTAATGAATCCATCATTACATACCTGTCGCATCTCTTTTATAATTTCGAATCATTACGAGAAACTTGTTTAGACGTTGCCAGCATTGATTAATAATAAATATTACATTGTTAACTGTCATGATTTATAACTAACTGGCTTCACTATCACTCAAGTGCTTTGTAATTCATTATTTTATGTTTTAATGACTTTTATTTCAATGTTATTTGTTATTACGTAAGTGATAGTAACTGTAGAACCAATCATAGTGACTACGACAGCTCTCTACATCGCAATTATTTTTTGTCGTAAACAACAGTGATAAGTAGTTCTGTGATTTGGTTTAGGGGATGTGTTAAGAAAGAGTTATATACATACACGAGTTGTTTTAACTAAGAGATAGCAACGCATCTGTGACCAATCTCAAGTTACAAATAATTTGATTATGTTGAGGCTTTTTATAGATGATCATGGGCATGGTTAAATACTTCTCCTTTTATGTTATTAAAATCACTGCATTATTTTTATAGAAATATTATATTCAATTTGTGTTATAATGTTTGGACGATGTAAGTTTTGACGGTAATAAACGGATTTTTTTTATTTTAACTTAAATATTTAGATTTTGGTATATACGTTTCATTACTATCCTAAGTAGGTATATATTTTTCTATAAATTTGAGTTCTAATTGAATCAATGTATGCAAAGATCTAATTTACTAATAGCTTCATATCTGCTAACTTTAATTGAAAATAACATGCTTATTTGAATTTTTAATTAAACGACAAATATATCTATTTTTTTCTAAATGATTTGCAATTAAATCACTTAAATCGAGGTGGATTATAAAGTAACAACTTATATGAATAGCAAAGTAGAAGATAAGTTTTTAATAAGTGATAGAAGTTGTTCAAAAATACGGTACCTCTATACCGTTGAGTATATAAAAGCTTACTACTGAGAAATCACCTCATTAACTATAGTATGTAGGTAATAAGTTTAAAATCCAATAACATTTTGACATAATTCATGAATTTTAATAAGTGTAGTAGGTAGATCAGTGGTAAATCACAAATTTTATGTAAATACATAAAATATATGAAAATTCATAGGTTCATTTCGGATTTAACATCCTTTAGTAGTTCATATGCAATAAACGTGTTAATTGCATTGTTAATTATTGAAGCATTAAATTATACTTATTAGTAAAGACAATACGGTCATTCGTAGTAAATTCTAAGTAACCTTTACTAATTGGGGTCACACCGACGTGGTCTTCTAGCCTAGCGTTGTCATAATAACCCTAACGTATAAGAGCCGACAGACATATATTATAAGTGGTACGGTTCAGTCCAGGTCTGCCTGACTGACCATTGTACCAATAGTTGTAATGTAATGATTGTCAAATTTAGCTGTGGGTTTTCAATTTCAAATTATAACGTGTAAAGGTTAATTTGCTCCTACAGAATTAAGATGCCTGGCAATGTTCGTGACAGTAAAGTCATATATGGAGGTATACACAACTAGCTGTGCAGGTTTCTCCTACGCTTGAAAATGTAATAATTTTGATTAAGTAGATGGACTTTTTTGATATAAAGGATGTATAAGAATAAAGGATGTATATAATAGACAGGCAAGTGTGTCCGTGTTATCAGTTTAATAAATATGTTGTTACATATTGTTCGGTAATATTATGTTATCATAGCCGAAAAAAATAGCCCGTGACACTCCTTATGTCTGAAAATATAAACAAAGCTACTAAGTAATAAATATAATATTGCTAAGTAATAAATTAGGTTCTCATTAATTTCCAGTAAGTGCCATGCATATAACGAGAAAGTACACCATTTATTCATTTTGACCTTTGATCATTAAATTACCTGACTATTTAGTGAAATAAGTAATACTAGACGATTATAAATTAGGAAATTATATTTTACAACTCAAGGTAAACTATATTACTTTAAAATAATGCCTCCATGTAAGATATTGGATACTTTTTTATCACTCTTACCTTTTGATGTGACAGGTAAATAAAAAAATACTGAGATAGAGTAATATTCTATCGTTAAAAAGAAGTCCTTCCGAATGTGCATTTGGTCTTATCCCAATAAAATTAATATCAAGGGTCTCTCAAAGGAGCAAATACAGCGCAGTGTCACGTCATGTTGAGATATGATCCGTACGTAATGTGAGCGATTACGCTATATTTCTGCATTTCGATCGCCGCGTCTGTACCCGTGCATAGACACACGCGTACATCCGTTACATGATATATGCCAGGTCTCGGCAACCTTTGGATCTTTATAAAATTCCTCGTTTACTATTTGAAATATTATATATTCAATGGTTGGTAAAGTTTGTTGCTGCACAAATAAAAAAATTACGAAAAAAAATTAATCATTTTGACTATATTGTAACTAACTGTTATATGCTAACAGCATAAAATTTTTGATTAAAATACATAAACGATAATTGACTCCCCATCTACATAAGTTAAAGGTTTAGTAACGAAATTAATTGGAAGTTGAAATGTAATAATAGATAATTTAGATAAAAAAATAATATTAACGTTTTACTATACATCTTTCACTACACTACTTACATATTTTGATATTACTGCAAAATTTAAAGCTTAAGTTGTTCGAAATAAATACTAACAAAAAATAGTGTCTTATTATAAAATATTCCCTTAATATTTGCTTTTGAACAGTAGTTATTCAATACCTAATATACAAAAACAGTTGCCAACTCCTGATTTATACTAATAACGACACGTAACTAAACTCAAAAGCGAAACGAATTTATCATTAAATCAATCGATTTTAGACGGTGCCGCTCGAACGGGTTGCTGGGAAATGGAAATCGCGAATTGAACAACGGATCGAAACAATTTCAAATTTATCAAACAATTTTGCTAAACAACATCTAGATATGTACTAAAATGTCTGTCCGTTAAGGTCTGTTACTGTTTCTTTATTTATTCATTATAAATATAGGTGCAATATTGGACAAGACGAGTTTGCAGTTTACTCGATGGTAAGTAACCACTGCCACTCTGGTCACCAGCGTTCGACCGTAGGTCTCACCGCCTTATCAATTAATCAAAATCATCATCAAAGTAGCGTCAAGGAGTTCCTGCTTTGAAAGTTGGAAACGGAACTTTTCCCAGCAAGGGTGTGAATTCTGGCTGATATAAATAATTTTGAGGGGACCATCTTACACCACAATGGTAGCAACCCATCTGTAATTATCTTCAAGTAGAATCCTTGTCCTATATAGAGTTTTTTTTAAATATCCATGAACATTATATAATAATTATCACTGCTTTACTGAGAAAACCTTCACACCTAAGAGTTCTCTAAGAAAAAGGGTATTAAGATGTAAATTCTTTCAAGGTGGTAGAGCTCTTTGTGGTTCGACTCCGGAAGCACCACCGCCACACCTATTTCTGCCTAATAACAGCAGTGTTATGCGCTACTGTGTTCTGGTCTGAAGGGACTGGTAAGGGAGACATACTTTTCCGAGGCATTCCATCTTAGTCCTCAGGGGTAGCAACGCATCTGTGGCTAACCTTAGGTGAGACTTTGATCTTACCTTGATCTAACTTTGATCTTAGGGTTGCTTACAGATGTCCATGGGCGGCAGTAGCCACATACCATCAAGTGGGCTGCAGGCTCGTTTGCTACTTCCATAGCCTATAACTCTCACATTCTGAGAGGAGACCCGTGTTTCTTTCTGTAAGTTATGCTGTACTATGTTAGTAGGAAAATATTTCATATGAATAATCATATTTTGATGTTTTAATATTCAATAGTTATGAATCTCTATAAATACTAAAACTTGGAATTTGGTTACCAAATTAGCTACAAACGAAATTCGCATAAAACAGAAGTAATCTTGAAGATTCCAAACGATTTGTATTGTAACGACTCCTTGTGGAGTTGTCCAGGCAACTTTAGGTCTTATGGTCTTAAACAAGTAACAATAAATACTTCAAATGTATGCGCGCAGTAGTTTACTGCTCAAGATAAGATCAGCGAGTAGCAACCGGCTAGCAAGAAGCGTCCGTTGCTTTTACTGATATGTACAACAATTCGTGTTTTTTTATAACCTTTAAGTAGAAATGAGCTGGCAGTGTACTTGATATTACGTGGTCACTGTCGCCCATGGAAATCTGTAACTAACTACATGTAGAACAGGGAATGTACTTGGAGAACATAGATGCCACTACTTAGGACTAAGATGGTCGCCTCATATGTAAGTCAGCCGCCATGCTTCCACTAAAAAGCAGTAATGCTTCACGCCAGAAATAGATTGGAGATGGTAATTCCCCAGTGATACGATACAACCTTTTAAATACAATATATATGAAAATTTAAAATACCCTCGTATTTACATATTTTTAAAGAAAATACGTGATCATAAAATAAAATAATATATATTTTGTATATCTAAAATGGCAACTAATAATACATTTAATTATAAAGGCTTCGGTACACACTGTGTCGGTAGATGATGTTATTCCAACTGTATTTTAATGATTTATTTGACTCCTGGATGTTATCGCGACCCACAAATTATATAAGTAAATGTATGACCTCTCAGTGTTCAAACTCATAAAACTTGCCGTACATTAAAGTTACCGTTGACATAAATAACATAATATTCATAAATATTCTTGTATAGAAACAAGGTTAGCCTATAAGACTTGACGGAAGTATTGATACGCGTTGATGTCTTTCTTATGAAAAGTTTATAAGATATTTAAGTATTATATATCTGCTATGTAATAATATTTATAATAATAATATACTTTATTATCTCATTAATTTACAACTGTACATAAAAGTTCAGAAAGTTAATTGTGCAGAGATAAAAGGAGGTGGCTCAGCATTTGCTGACACAGAATCGGGACACAGAATGTGCAGCGCTGTTTTCAGCCACATCCTTATCCCTCAGTTGTTATGCGGGAGTAAATAGGTTGTCCGCCGCCTTTTGTAATACTTAATAATGAATTACATTTAATGGTTAATTATGAACGTATTTACAAATAAATATGTTAATTAGATTCTACTACATTACATTATACTAAATTAAAATATGTCCGATGAAACGTTCCTGTTTATAATTTATGTTTATTGTTTCGGCCACTGAGAAATAATAAACAAATTGATAATGTAATATACGTATGTATTGACATTCAAACATTACTTTCATATTATATTCATTCATTATTTGGATTTCATTAAAAATAATAATATGGGAAATATATAGTTTTTGGTGGTCACGAAACCTTTGAAAAAAAGTTATTAAAATGTAAAGTGCAATCTGCTTTGAAGACGAAGGTATTTATTAGAGATGCGCCGAGTAACACTTTTGCCGAGTAACGAGTACCGAGTGTTACTCGGTTCAATTTTTTTTCACCCGAGTACTCGGCCGAATAACTCGGTGTGTAGCAAGAGTGTTTCTATGTGCACCTGCAAGCACCGTGTATAGCGAGCGATTGTTTTCAGAGGCTGATAACGTCTACGAAGAAAAGAGGAATAGGCTGTAACCAGAACGTGCAGAGAGCCTTGTGTTCCTGCATCATAACTTACCTTTATTAAATTTTAAATATTGATTATTTTTATTACTGTTCTCTTAATTTTGTCTCTCTAACTACTTGTTCATTAGCATAATTTTGATTTTATTAATTGATATTGTCAAAGACATCCTATATTAGAAATAAATACATTTTAATTAACACTGTTGTTTTAATTATGTCTACCTAAATATATTGCTTTTCTTAAACAAAGTATACTCGGCATTCAAACCGAGTTATTCGGCCGAGTACGAGTATCCAAACCACACCTATTTTTGCCTAATAATAGCAGTGTTATGCGCTGTTGTGTTCTGGTCTGAAGGGTATGGTAAGGGAGACATACTTTTTCGAGGCATTCCATCTTAGTCCTCAGGGTG
>MOOZ01000064.1:772889-786317 GCA_002930495.1 Cecropterus lyciades | reverse complement strand
TAATAAATATATATATATATATATATATATGAGTGTAGAAAGTATATATATATAATCATTGCTATTTACTCGCAATCAGTGTATACGACAAGTACTTAAAATTACAGCATGTGCACCTTGAATAAATATTTAGGATACGGCGAGAGAGATCGATTTAAAATTTTATTGGTTGCGATATTTTCACACAATGGATTCAAGTAAGATTTGGTACCAATTAAGTTATGTTATTGTTAAGCTCGTTTATATTTATTTGCTACTCGAATCGATAAAATACAAAGATTTGTGTTTTCTTTAAAAGAGATAATAAATAAAAATTACTTTTACGTTGTATATTCCACTGGACGACGTTTCTTTTTTACGTGAGTTAATTGATATAAATAAATAGTGCTTAGTCTATACTAATAATAACTAGGATTAGCTTTGTCCAGGATGCTAAAACATAAACAATATAGACTACAAGTACTAGAGCAAGATACATTTTTATTGTTTACGTTTATGTCTAATCGAAATTTGAACCCAGAATAGTTATGCGTGATAACCGTTTAGAAGATAGCTGCGTCCATACGTATTTTTTATATAAAAAGTTATATATGTTACTATCTATAAAATCTTATGATTTTGCCGAAAAGTCCCGTTAAACTCCATCCAGCTGTTTTATAACTAGACCGCACAAAGACTTTGCAAACGTTTTTTTTGCAAATGATATCATGTCTTCACATGATACAAGTAGACACTTAGAAATTGACAATCAATTTAAAATACCGAACGTATTTTATTTATTTGTAGGCATAAATAATTTGTGTTCTATGAGATCATCTTACGCTAAATGTATATAATTTTATAACGAGAACATTAATGTTATTTCACAGACAGATGACGGTAAAATTGCAGTGCAGTGCTGAGTGGTAATGGTTGTCGCCAATCACACGTGTGTGCGAAATTTCCACGGAATCATGGGAACTTCGTTCGTGATATTATAACTTTGTATGCACTTCACCTTAACATAGGAACAATAAAAATGCTCCCATGCCTTATAACAAGAGTGTTAAGCGTTGTTGTGTTGTCTGGTTTGAAGAGTAGGGAAAAGAGAGAGATGAATGCGAGGCATTCCAATTTTGTCCCCAGGGGTAACAACTAGTCGTTCCTGTAGTTCCGGGATCAGAATAGAGCCATGATATTCCCTGCCTGCCGCAAAAGGCAACTAAAAACGGTTTCCGGGATTGTGGGCGGCAAAAGTGGGAGCTGAAACCGTCCAGCCAAGTGACCTCGGGAAGGACGGCGTTGTCTGTGGTCGCATACCGTAGTAAGTACCAGACGGTGCGGTGAGCCCCGCTGCTAACCTGGGTGGAGCCCGATGAGGGTAACACGCTCAAAGGACGCCGTTTGCGCTCCTTTGGAGATACCGGAGTCCTCTTTGCAAGGCCGATGACGACCATTAGGGGGGTTTTAGTGTGTTACTTCAAAAGTATACACTTGACCAACAAAAGATGTACATGCATTCGATATATTTCGACTTAAAGACTTAAATGACTCGGACGAGCTTAAACGATTCGGAGGCGAGTTCTAAGACTAAAAGGAATTAGCATAGACTCTTAATTTTAGAGTCGACTCTAGTAAAATGAGTCGATTATTTTTTTTTATTTTTTATTTTTTTCATATATACTAGCAATGAATTTGTGGTACTTCTCGGGCCTGATCTCATTCGAATTTCATTAAATTCAATCGATGGCAATAGCTATGCACTATAATGCAGGCTTGTTTGCTACTTTCACAAAACAAAATGATGTGCTTCAAATGAGTAGTGATATTTTGCAATCTTCTTAAGAATATAGATGTTGCTCCCGATTTCTACTTCATATATTGTTTATTAAATTCCAATTTAAATACCAGTGGTACGAAGTATGTCTAGAAGTGAAATATAGGATATTTCAACAGCATTATATGTGCACAATTATAACTTTACTATGCATTAACTTTTATAAACACTTATGTTAACACTGATCAACTAGCTGTGATTAACCATATCGACTAATATTTGTGGTTTCATTCACATCAATGTTTATAAATCCAAGGCAACGTTTATTGAAATATTAAAAATATTTAATGGGTAAGTGTAAATAGTAATATTGTTAAAAATATTAAAACCCGACTGCTTAAAACGATTTTGTTGTTCATAATCATAAATTTAATTTCACTTATTATATGAGTTTTCGGCATAATACTAATAGTCAAGTAAAAGTAAGAAAAAATATATATTTTAGAATGGTTTGTTTACTTAGCTTTCAAATTGAAACGATTCTAATGATATGTAATCCGTCAAGCCGTTTAGGCTGTAGAAAAGCGCGTGCTAAAGAAATGGACAAACATACAAACAAACATACATACGTTCGTAAAACATTACTCTCCTTCTGACGCAGACGCGTAAAAATATGTAAGTGTATATATAAAACTCGCTGGCAAACGCTTAAAGAATGGAAAGAATCATTCAGCGGTCTCTTTGTATTGGTACGTAAATCGTCAGTTGAAATTATAGAAAGGGATTCACGTCTCGTTTGTCCCAGCAGTAATCACGACCGTATGCGAAAATATCTCGGTATCATGGGAACAGCGTCCTCAGCTCGAACTCAGCACCCGATTGACAATTGACGTGCCCCCGTTGGTAACAGTGTTACCATAAGTTTAGATTTTACTAGGACTGTCCTAGTAAATGTCATAATTTTTGTCATCAAAGTAAAAAACACAAACACCAGATACAATGTTCAAAAATTATATTTTATGCTTTTACCAAAAGTCAGTATTAATACATTTATTAAGTTAAGTTCAAAAACAGAGACTCGCACAATTAATTTTTATTTAATTACGTAATATTGTCGTTCAACGTTACGTTACGTTTTACGTAATATGTTTGTCTGAAATGAAAATTCTTTTTTTTTATTCATTATTGTAGTATTTTATTAATGATTTGAATAAAATAGCAATATACACAGTATAAGAGCACGACTAATTACTATTTAATTCTATTTCATTTACATCTATTTTATTTTAAGTTTTATCGCTTTCGTAACAGGTATTCATAATATTATAATTAGTCCCAACTTTCATTACGGTGACGTGGTGAACCTTTTCATATGTCACGGTGAAACATGTTCACACGGCAAAGTTCTTTAACATAATTGAAATGATTACAAGACGTTACTAAGAATCGATCCACGACTAATTAGAGAATACAGTTACGATGGTAAGTGTCAAAATTAAATTGTTATGCCTTTTGTGTTTTTAATTATCTGTCAGAGTAATTATGTTTATAGCCTCTGGTATTTAGACAGCACTCACCGAAACCTCATATATGATTTATTGGTCTGTACTATATAGCAATAGCCGTGTGGTTTGACTTTCGTCGTTTCACGCTGAGGGCTCCGGGTCGAACCCAGGAACGCATTATTCTACTTGATTGAAACTGAAGTCGATATTGACAGGATAATAATAAAAGAAATATGAAACAATTGGTAGGTATCGTATCGTAGCGTGTCATATCATATCTATAAATTAATAGTGCCAAATCGTTTTTTTTAATAGTATGGAAGTAGCAAACGAGCCTGCAGCCCACCTGATGGTAAGTGACTACTACCGCCCATGGACATCTGTAATCAACCTTAGGTAAGATCAAAGTCTTGTCTAAGGTTAGCCACAGATGCGTTGCTATCCTTGAGGACTAAGGTGGAATGCCTCGGAAAAGTATGTCTCCCGTACCACACCCTTCAGGCCAGAACACAGCAGCGCATAACACTGCTGTTATTAGGAAGAAATAGGTGTGGCGGTGGTGCTTCCGGAATCGAACCACAAAGAGTTCTACCACCTTTAATTTCGTTATAATTTAACGCTTTAATATAACAATTTCTGTTACATAAATCGTATTTCCAATACTTTTTTCCTCTTAAGCAGAGCTTAAAATCGTTTCACGTCCACTCGAACTCAAAAATCAAGAAAATGTCTATGTTTTCATTTGCTACTTCAAGCCCGTACAAATATGGTTCACTACTTCAAAAACCACTTACATGTTGACAAACCGAGCACGTGCTGTAAACTAAAACTTCGGTTGTTTACCATCGAACCTCGATGTTTGAACTTCTAGTTAAATTAGTTTGACTACACACTTAGTGGTCTACGGCTTACGAGTTAGTGTGAACAATGACTTACAATAGTCAACACCCATAAAGTGATAAAAAGATGGTGTCGAAAACCATCCATGTGGTCTAGTATACAATGGTTCAAGCATGATGGTATAGCGCACCTTTTATTTCCCTTATCGGTGATGCTTCCGGAACTGAACCGAAATGGTACTGCCATCTTCAGACCTACTTGGGTTGTAAATTGATGAGTTAAGTTTCTATTGGATAAATATTGGTTATATTTTCAAATTAATTATGTTTCCAGTTTTAACTAGAGCGCTTTAAGAACGATTCGACCACTGGGCAGTGTCCTAGTAAACTTTTAATTCTTGTTTATAACAATAAAAATATCCATGTATTTTATATACTACTATATAGATAATATAAATGTATAAATTTCCTATATGAGTCTAACATTTAGTTGAAAATGTAGCCATCGATTTCGATTTTTGAACAACAAAAACATTAAACATTTTAAAAAATTAGTGTCGTTGAAATATGCGCATCATATCAGACAACAACAAATAAATAACTTCTATTTTTACTATTATTTATATATATATATATACATATATATTTTCGTACATATATATATATATATATAAGACCTCCTGGTAGTCGGAAGTTAAACCAGGCGTGGGAGTTCCCGCGGCTCCCAGGCCGCGGAGGCCTGGGAGCTTTGTTATATATATATAAGACACAGGTCATTTGTCTTGTAATGCAATTTCAAAACTTAGTAGCAACGATGACATTGATTACAAGTGATGCGTTACAGTGAATCAATAAGCACTCGCTAAGCAGTGTTAATTAGACGTCGGCTAATGATTGATGGTCTACGTCTCACTGCAAAACTAACGCCCGTTACAATAAATAATGATTGATGACTGAAAATCCCATTCCGATAACTTCAATTACACTATTCCTTCGAATATGGCTGTTCAGAATGGAATGGAATTTAAAATGACAAGCATATTAGACTTGGACCTTTATTAAAATCAAATCGCTCGAAATTCGGACTTTATGAGGTACATATTTACCTAAAATGTTAATTAAATTAAATAAATTCTATTTTGACCTCACTTAGTAACACAAGTAAGTGTTTAAAAAACATCTCATAAATGTATATTTTTAGTGTAGATTTTTAAATAAAACTTATAATCATGGTGATGAAAAGAACGTGTCAAAAACGAACGGATCAATCAAAAAATTGGACGGTTCTGAGTTCATTCAATTTGACTTAATACCTACTTCATAAGCTTAGTATGAAACGTAAAATACATAAAATGATATTGATGTCTTGTGAGACGTAATTTACCGAAATGTGGAATAACGGTCATGAAATTTTAACAATTAGATGATTTTATACTTACATTTGGTCACACTCTAGCGTTAACGGTGACACTTATATTTTGGGTAATTTTAAGTGTCTTTAAATACTTGCTTTGAAGTTTCGAAGTGACACGAGGTTTTTTGACCAGTAGAGCATCGACCGAGCGCTCCAAATTCAACATTATATTGTCGATAAACTTTATTGAGGGTTCCATTTTATTGGAATTTTAAGAATACTTGTGAGGCAGTCGCAAAGTATCGGATAACACAGCGTTATAATTAGTTGTCGTCAACAAAATAATCAATACACGAAGATAAATATAATTTATGTATCCGCTGTTATTGAAAATTAATACTCGTTACACATCTCTTTTGAACTTGTGAATGTGTATGTGTGTGTGTGTTCTTTTTTTTGACGCTCCAGAATGAAATATAGAATAGATAATAATGTATTTTTTATATTTCAAATTAGTTCTACGTTTCATTTCTCCTGTATGCATATTATATGTTATCTAATAGAACAAGTTATCTTAATCTGTTTATTTTCTTCAATACAAAAGTCGAAATTGAGAAATGACGTCCACAAATACTAATGTTACATTGTCCTTAAATACACCTTAAATATAATACCTTTATCTGAAAAAGTAACCATAATAATAGAAAGATCAGGATGGTAGAAGAAATAAATAGTAGATAATAATCTACTGAGTTTTAAGTACACATAGGTACGTTCCGATACAAGTAAACACGAGTATGTACTATATATTTTTCTTTCGTTACCAAGTACTTTTAGCATTGATATAAATCTTGCGATACTAAGTACTATCGAAACGAAAGTAGTTGGCATCGAATCGAGTCAAACTGTACGAATATTATTTAATAATTTTTTATTTCTGAACGCGCCTTTCATCGTGAACAAGTCAGATTATTGAATAGGATGTAGTGAAATTAATATTTCACTGGTTGTATAAATTTGCCATAAGGCATTTTATTGTTGTTGCAACATCAGTTCCAAGTGAGTACTTATTTTCCAAAGCGGGTTCAACGATGTCTCAAAAAAGGAACATGCCTTTACTCGTAATGAATAAATCTGTGGCTATTATTTTGGAACTTGGTAAACGCCTATCACTGCCAAGATTTTTTTCTCTTTCTGTATTAGTGCAATTAACATAAAAATAAAATGTATCCATATGAGTAAGTATTGATACTTTAAGGGTACTCATATGAGTAGTATCGAAAAACAATTTAAGTACTACTTAATGAGTAAGTAGATACCTTATGGGTATCGGAACATCCCTAAGTACGCACTAATTACAATAAAATCATGACAATATAAAATTTTGTTCCAATAAAGGACGAAAGATGCTTGCGCCCTCCGTCATTATGGAAAGTACCGAAACCGCGTGACCGTTTCAGGGGGGGCGAGGGGATTTTCTAAATACCAAACGCTTGGTCACAGGGAGGGGCTGGGATTTAGGTTTTTATCGCGTAGACAATATCGCCTAAAATAAATCTCGCGCTATTTGAGCTTTAACCAAATATAGGTACTTTTTTATTTGCCATAAATGATTGGAAACCGTATTTATGAATTATTATGGTTACCAAGCGGTGAAAATTTATCAAATATAGGTCACATGGTTTCGGTACGTTCCCTTAAGACAATAGAAAAACATTGTGGGCAACCTCCGCCAGTTCTCGGTGTTATGTCGTTATTATAAGATTTAAAACCTAAATAATGAATACTATTAACTAATTCCCGTGATACGGCGATATAAAAATTAATTCTCTTATTAATGGAATTTAAATGCGGTTGATACATATTAAATATATTGATTTAAAATATAAATTTTACGTTATCTTATATTGTAAATATAAATATAATATCTGTTTTGAAAAGTATTTAGTTAACCTTTCCGTTTAATATGATAAAATTAATACATATTACATATAAGTAATATGTTTTAATTTTATCTATTGTCAAATAAATTACCATGTTATATTATCTACTTATAAAAACCTTATCTTGACTGACTGATTTATCATCGCAGAGATTAAAATAATGAAGTTTCAAACACAACCTTCAAACAGTGAGTTCTTTTTATCATGTAAGCATCCACTATAGGAGTAATTATCATATTACCACCCCTAAGGAGTTAAATAGGAAAATTTATTTTAAACAACATCAATTTTGCAGCAAATAAAACCCGTAAGGAATAAAAGTTTGTTTAAAAATCCATCGATTTTGACGGAAGTACTATAAAATTAGTATTTAGGTTTCAGGTTATAAATATTGAGACATATATCCACTTTTGAGAAAATTAACCTCTGAGGGGATAAAAACTTAACCTACCGCTAATCATGGAGACGTAACGATTTTAAATGTAACGTAAAGACTTTTAAAGTGGAATTATACGACACGTGTGCATTATACGATATTGTGAGTCCGTAACCTTTTCATAACTTTGAGAAATGTCGAGTATGTGCTCCGTTCAGTATATTCACAAAAACTGTCAATTAACACCTATAAAATTTACTATTGGATTGTCCAATATATGATATTTATGTGGCTGGAAATTTTCATGTTAAGGTCTATGATAGTGTAAATTTATATCTTTCTTCTTAATATTAAATTTATCTTATTTATAATGATTTCATTTAATTATTAAAAAAATATTTGGTGTATGTTAAGTATGCAATATATTTTAAAAAATGCAAATACAAAACGAACCTGTATATAATAATTAAAAAATACGTGTGTCTGTACATCGATTTATATTAAAAATATAGTTTCGCGGATTGTGAATAAGTGATTATTATAAGTTTGTATATTTTTTGAATTTTTGTCTGTGTGTTTAAAATCGCATCAAACCAATATTACTGGATTTACTTGAAAGATTTTTTATGGACCATATCTAGATATAACATTTAGTACCTATTTAATTCATTAAAACTCATTTACTGTATCAAAAAATGAATAAAAAAAACTTGAAGTTATGTTACACTGTTTTAATGCGGACGAAACTCGAAAATTTTGTAGAAGTATCTTTTGAGACTATGGTACTTGAAAATAATCGTTACAGTAAGTCTGAGAATAGTAACGGATTTGGAATGAGTGCATAGCTTCGGATTTCATTAACTTAAATACTTAGTTTGCCGTTATTTGGTAATTCTAAAGTAATTTATATTTATATGAAGTGTGGAAGTTTCGAGTGTTGCACTTTTATGGAGTGTTGCAATTCTATGACTTGACTAGCTGAATTTTATCTAGCTTTATTTTTATTTTCTTAGTAATGGGTCCTTAACTTTATTTTTACATGTGTGGTTCACCCAATACTTATTTAGATGAAGTGTGCCAGTTTAAAGTGTTGCACTTTTGTAGAATGTTGCAATTCTATGTGCCGCTTGACTAGCTGAATTTTATCTAGCTTTATTTGTATTTTCTTAGTAATGGGTCCTTAACTTTATTTTTACATGTGTGGTTCACCCAATACTTATTTAGATTAAGTGTGCCAGTTTAAAGTGTTGCACTTTTGTAGAATGTTGCAATTTTATGTGCCGTTTCATTAGCTGATTTTTTATCAAGCTTTATTTGTATGTTGTTAGTAATGGGTCCTTAACTTTATTTTTACACGTGTGATTCAACCAAAATATATTTAGATGAAGTGTGCGAGTTTCAAGTGTTGCATTTTGTAGAATGTTGCAATTTTATGTGCCGTTTGATTAGCTGAATTTTATCTAGCTTTATTTGTATGTTGTTAGTAATGGGTGCTTAACTTTATTTTAACACGTGTGGTTCAACCAAAATATATTTAGATGAAGTGTGCGAGTTTCAGTTGCACTTTTGTAGAATGTTGCAATTTTATGTGCCGTTTGATTAGCTGAATTTTTATCTAGCTTTATTTGTATTTTCGTAGTAATGGGTCCTTAACTTTATTTTTACGTGTGTGGTTCACCCATTATATATTTAGATGACGTGTGCGAGTTTCTAGTACTGCAATTTATGGAGTGTTGCAATGTTATTGAACTAGCTGAAGTTTTTATCTAGTTTAAAATGTATTTGTTTAATAATGATCCCTTACAATGTATAGTTAGTTAGTTTTAAAAATTCGATCCTCATAAATGACTTTGTTTGGTAGCGCAATAATGTAAGGTGCTTTTTCATTTCAAAACTTTTATGAAAATCTAATCGTTTTAGTAAAAATTCGGCGGGAATAGTTGTGCACTTGATTTTAATCTTTATATTTTTATATAAATCATTCATTTTATTCAATAATTCATTCATTTTTGACTTAAAAAAGTCTTCAACGCTGATTTTGCGTAGTACCTACCTAATATTACGTTTGAGAGTCTATTTGTCGTATTACTAATATTTACATATTTGCTTACCTTTGCTTGAGAACCGACTAACTGTCTCAAGAACACTCGTCTGAACAAGGACATCTTTAGTTACGGATGAACGATATTTATAAATATGTGGGATTTGCGTATAATTTATGTAGACAAAGCAATTTACTATATTAGATTTTTTCTTTGTCAACCGTTTTTAGGAGCTATTGATGGGCCAGAGTTCTTTTCCACTGTATGCGATGTGCGAGAAAGCTAAGTGTTTTATTTAATCTTGGACGCTTCGAATGAGACGAGAGATCCTATGCTTGAACCACTAGGCCATTGGTTTTTATAATTTAAATTTATCTAATCTAAACACTATGCTATTTTGTGTTCTACATTTCTACGTCCGCTACTATGGTTATCAAAAGTTCGAAATGCATCGAAAAGTTATGAAGAAAAGAAATTTTCGAAAAGTGGAATGCATAAATCTAATCTAGACACATCTTTAATTGTTGTCCTACAGTTGGGCATTACTCTCCCGTCAGTATAAGAATCATCACGTTAGGTTATGCTGACTGACGAACACATCATACGTTTGACAACTTTGTTACAGAATTCTCAGGCTGTATGTAGATCAATCTGTAGGTAGGTTTCATCACATAATCTGCTTCGTCATTAAAGAAAGTCATAATTAATTTCTAATGTGTACGTAATTTCGCAAAATTAGACATGCGTTCGTAAAATTAAAACGCCCGATTTTCAGCGTCAGAGGTCAAATTTTAAACCAATAAGATATTACATCATCAAATTACGATTAATCAGTAAAGTCTATCAATTCGCACTTAGCCAGCGCGGTGGACTATGGCCTAAACGCGTCTCATAGTTAAACCTGGGAGACCTGGCAATTAGTACACAAGGGGTTAACGTCGAAGCTATTACTGATTAAGACAACGAATCCTTATATGGCATCATTGTAGAAAGCATAATTTCTCTATCACTTAATTGTTAGAAGCGACTGATTCAAGCTGATTTATTTCCAATACACCATTCACATATCACACCGATACTGTTACGTGTGAATGCTCCACTCTACATATCTAATAAGGTGATATATCACACTTTTTGTCACTAATTACTTTCAGAGGATAAATTAATTGATGTTAATTAAATAACGGAATAGTTTGTCGCAAGATTAATAGTGAAAATGTCATATCTCGTACTTGCAGGTTTACTGGCTTACTAGGTAATGATGTTCACAATAAGGGAAGCATATAAAAGTTTTGTTCCCACCGAACTTGTGAGATAAAAAGTTGGTACTTATATTAAAACTTTTAAACTATGCATTGGTATGAATTATTTTGGTTGAGTTTTGCGGCCACAAAAATATTAATGACGATTTTTAAATCGATATATTATTTGTGTATATTTACATAAAAAAGATAACGAACAATGTGCTTGTAATTTGATATCTATTTGGAAGAATCTTAGTACATATTTTCATATCTTTGATTGGTTTTTGTATTTTTTCGTACACTTTTCGAAATAATACCTCTGGTGTGTGACGAAGTTACACGGCGATGTAACAACTTATTTGTCATATGTATGTTCATCTATCATTCTCGGTCAAAATTGTTTATAAATATAAAAATATTTAAAATAAGTAGAATATATTTCCCAAATAAATATTTATATGTATAATAATAATACTCAGCTTTAATTTATCTTACATTTTTGTTCAACGTAAATATAATTTGTACTTATAGTTAGTGTATTATATAATTATTATAAGTAGACATTGTATTTAAAAAAACTGTAATAAACTATTATAACAGCTAATCAAAATCCAATATAATTTTAATATGATTTGTATCTTTTTAATAAACTGCGTGTCGTTTAATGTATGCTATAATCTGTGTAGGTGTAATAATACCCATAAAACATTATAGCTTCCTGTCTGGACTTCTTTTTGTACTAATGATCCTTCTTTATGACATAATTTATAAAGCAAATAGGCATGTTATAAGCATAAAACATTATTTATCAGGTGTTTACTTTGTCTCTCTGAGGAGATGTATCGTAAACCACTAGGATCATAGTGAGATTTACAGCAAAATACATTGTTGTTATTGAATATGTACTTTTTGTTGTATACAATCTCGTATCGCACTGTTGGGACTGTCACGACTGCGTCAGAAGGTGGGTAATGTACTGAGTAGCAAACGAGCATGCAGTCCACCTGATGGTAAGTGGGCACTGCCGCCCATGGCCATCTGTAATCAACCCCAGATGAAATCAGAGTCTTATCTGAGGATAGCTAAAGATGAGTTGCTACCCATGAGGATTGAGTTGGAACGCCTCGGATAAGTATGTTTCCCTTGCTACTTCAGACCAGAACACAGCAACGCATAACATAGCTTTAAATAGGCAGAAAAGGTGTGGCCGTGGTGCTACCGGAATCGAACTTTAGAGAATTTTACCACCTGTAACTAGAAGCTTTATACGCGTGCAGTTGCTGTATTGAATTACATAGCTGTATTGGAAATTGTGGGTCCTATCGATCTATTCTAAGTCTCTTATAGTATTAAAAGCATTATTACATTACATTACATTTGTATAAAACTTGAATAAAAAAATTTAAACACTCCCAAAAGTATTTAAAAATCAAGAAATAATAGGCACCTATTTGGACATTAATCACAAAACTATATTTGTTTAGAATTTTAATTTAAGGTTTATTTTTAATAGGATTTTTTTATTCAATCTTTGTTACATTAAAAACTATATATTCTATGAAAAGGTAAAAATTATATATATAAACATTAAATATAGTAGGCTTCATCCAAATTGCTCATCTGAAGCGTCGCCAAAATGCTGGCGACATTGCCTCGTTGGATCGCTATGCTAATCCTCTGGCCGAGGTAAGCGCCAGCCCTTTGGTCATTATATAAAAAACTATATTTTAAACTTATACATATTCTTGCATTGGGTGTTCAAAAAGTGTTTATGACCGCATGTAATCACTTTTATTTATCCCCAGAAAATTATACACAGAAATCGATATTACTTTAATTTTAAAACACCGGACCAGCTGACGAAATGCAAGCCCTCGAAGAGCATAGATTTAAATCACTTAAACTCATTTGAGCGAGGAAATCAACTAGCCGTCACAACTTGTGAGAAGAAGGTATCAGTGAATGATAGGACCATTTACTTGCGAGTGTGGGCATGTCAAGTATACGCGCTTAGCATTAGCATTAGGCATTAGCTCTTCAGATTCTGAAACTAGTTCAAGGTATGATGTATTTAAAGCTGTTAATGGGTGAAGTCGGTATATTTTATGGGGATCTTAGGTCGACTTCGTTAACGTAACTAAACCCTGGTCAGTGATTATGTCTATTTGGGTTGGAATCCTTCAAACGATTTTAACTGTAAAAGAAGTTATGATTTTGTAAGGATCGAAAAATGACATTGGTTTTGGTTTTAGTATTACCCAGAAAAAATATAACTGTTATGTTATTTATTTTATTTTTTTATTTATTTAAAATTTATTGCACCTTATTAAAATAAAAGTTACAAAAGGGCAAACTTAATGCCTTATGGC
>MOOZ01000064.1:762198-772851 GCA_002930495.1 Cecropterus lyciades | reverse complement strand
AAAACTATGCTATAATAAATATATACATACTATACATAAATCTATCTATACATAAATAAATATATAAATAAATACATAAATAAATGATATATAATATGAAATTATGCAAGATTAAGAAATTGTGGAGATGTTTAGGTAATGCTCCCGGACAAGCTTGTTACCTGTAGCTATTGTTAAAATTTTAAATAAATAAGACTACCTCAAAAAATTACATGATTAATTTTGAAAAAACTGAATTCTCTCTATGTTCAAAATAAAAAGTTATTAAAAAAGTTACCACTTACCATTAGGTCCACCTGAATCCTGTAGTCCACTACATACTCGTTTACTATTTAAATTTTATAAGAAAAAGCTACGAGGCTGTCTGGGATTTATAGTTTATTATTAAGCAAAAAAGTGAAATAAGTTTGCTGATTACTGTCTCCATTATGTATTTATGCTCCAATGCATTTTCCGAGGCTTCAATTAATCTAGGTGTATATTTTCTCGTTTATTGTGGTAATTTTATTTAGAATCGTAAATAATCGTGACACTGTCATTTCATTTGAAAATTATTAGATAACTGGTATTTTATAGTTGGTTATTTTCTTGTATGTTATTAGACTTTTTATTACTTATATTCATAAAGTATTATATTTTGTTATACAGGCAATAAAACTAGTACTAATTTACGTTCTAATGTTATAGAAAATGGTTAAAATAAATCTAAGACCGTCTACCTTTAAATGTAAATGAGTGAATGTATATCTATTTGCTTATGCATAAATAAACAAAAAGAAAAATAATAAAACCCAAAACTAAGTTCACCCAATCCATCCAACAGCCTGTTTAAATACACTTCTGGACATAGGTCTCCAATATAAAGGGTTTTGACAATAATCACCGCGTCTGGCATACGTGTTGGTGACCGCAGTGATTGTTGGTGATTTAAAACTCTGCTACCCAAACTCTTCTTGGGTTTTATATATCCCTTAGTAGACCCCTACGACATCCACACACAGAGAGGGAGTGGTGCTATTCAAGACACCACAAGGCTTTGTGCCTTGTGGTGTACCAAGCCACGCCAAAACAATTTTATATATTGTTATACACATAAAAGAAAGAGTCAAAATAACTGCAATTTAGAAAGGCCCTAAGATGAGTGGTTGCGGTATTTAGTAGTTCCACGTTTTAATAACACACATTTTCATCCAGCATATAACTGCTAACGAAACAACTCTGGAGAATTAAGTATATGTTTACAAAAATAATGACAGTAAATAACGGAAGCAGACGACTTACGTAAGAGCCACTGTGCACTAATTACGTGGCTGGAGGCGTCTGGAATCACTTCTGAACTAGAAAACATTAACCTACTAATCATTAATCTTCATAAGTATAAGTCACATGTCTCATAACAGACCAGGGTAATGGCGAAACTTGAGTGTTCTAGTTCAGAGACAGTTGTAGATTGGAAGTTACTTCAAATTAACAGTTGAGCACTCCAAACGAAATAGCAGGATTTCATATTCCAGTTTCCCGATTAATTATTGAAGAATCTCTTCATAGTCGAACTTTTCTTTGTAAGATTGAATGAGACAAATGTATAAATGATATGATTAATATTTTTTGAAGGTGGGGGATCCGATTCGGCCAAAGGTGCCACTGGCAAATCTTTTTCATCGTGAAGGAGTTCTTGCGTTTCGGTTGAAGGGTATGAATGCTCGTTGACTTACATATGAGGAGCATCTTGGGAATGGTAACGCATCTGTGATCACATTCAGGCAGAACCTCCATTTTATAAGGAGCTGGTTACAGAACCCATGGGTGACAGTTTCTAGCCATGGTAAAGTACATACTCGTCTGCTACTTCTAAAAAGTCCGTCTTTAACAAAATATAATTATTTATTTCGTCGTCATTTCGAAATTCTATCATTACTGTAACTAAGGATTACTTTTTTTAATCACTCGTTTTAACACCATAGGTTAGTCACTGGTAGTAGTAACAAATGGTTAGGGAGCTTGCTATTACTGGTAAATTATAGTTGGCAATTAACCAGTCTGACTGCAGTCAATACTAGTGCCTAGGGCTTCTTCAATGAACCGTAATTTTATTCTGCGATTCTTAGAAACAAAGTTCTTCTAGAGCAAAATGTCACTAAGTTTATACCTTTGTAAAACGTTATTAGAGATCGTTTTGAACGTTATAAACTAGTACTAAGGGCACAGGTATCAAAATAAAACAATAAAACAAACGTACAATATCTTGACATGTGATATAATAGATGTATCTGCAGGCTTCCTTTCCGGAGTGGTCCCGCGTATAATAGTAGCCTGGAGGACTGGTATTAAAATAACTATGCCTCATACCTTTATGAGGTTTAAAGAAATTGTTATGAGAATGTAACAAGAACGTGATTTAATTAAAAAGTTTTATAAAGTAGAAAACCATCTCTATTCTAATAATTTAATAAAAACCAGTGTCATTAAATCCATCTGTTACGGACTTTTTATTAACTTCATTAAGAGTAAAACTATCACTAATGGCTGATAGGTAAATTTGAAGAATTTTATTTTTGATATTAACTACTCATAATAAAATGATAATTAAGCTTGTTGGAATTATTACTACCCGAAAAATCAATTATTAGACAAGTTCCTGTGTTAAACGAAGAACAGTCGCCTTTGAACGCGTAATGAGAAGGAAGCCTAAACAGATGTCCATGAGCGGCGGTGATCACTTACCATCAGCTGGACGGCAAGATCGTTTGTTATTTCAATTTCGTAAAAAAACGTCTTCCTGACACCAAATACTCCATTAACCTCTCGAGATATGACATGTTGTGGTCACAATAAGTCGTCTTCTTGTATATTCAAACGATGTGTATGATAAGTATATGACTTTAATTTGTTCTGACCTGCTTGTCTTAGTGGTTTGGGACTTGTCCATGACCAGGTATTCCTAATCGAACCGCGCTAAACAAATTCACGCGCCGGTTTATTTCAACATAAATCTGAAACAATGGTTTTCTATTACAGAAACAGTTTCTACATCATTAATTCTTCAGCTACGAATTTCCATTGTTCCATGTTGTTAGTTCTTTGAGGCAGCATTGGCCCTAAAACTGCATTTACACCACAAATGGCCCCTTCTTTACTGAAAACGTAATATTGTTCCGCAGTGTCAAGGCAGTAAACATAAATGAAACTTGTGTGGCCTTTGTATTCTAAGCCAAAATATCAAGTTTTGTAACTAACAATAGTCCATTCTATCATCGCTAAGAAACATCTATCATTTAGTTGCCTTGGGCCTAAGGGAAGTTGTTTTCGTTACTGTCTTGGTACTCAAATATGTTTTTAATGTACCCATTTGGACCATACCCATATTTCATGACCTAAAACCCTGTATATGTGATGTTACTAAGTGATGTTATCTGTTACTAAGTGATGGGTTGCTCCTCTCGGACTAAGATCATGCTACTCAGATTTCTACCACGATCAAAATGATGAATGATAGAAATCTCCTTTTAAAAAAGCAAATGCTAAACCAGTTTGTTTAAATACTGGACATACGTATTAGGAGCACATAAATTATAGGAGACGTCGATCCTGTGATTAAATAGATTTATTTACTAATCCAAACATTAGCATGAATCTCATGTAGATAAGCTCTATTACTTCTAACGAGCCATGGTAGCAGCTGTTTAACGTCATCTTCAATGCCCTAGATGCCTATCGTATTCCTTGAGAAATATCAACGCACCTATCATAAATCATAATTCGTCAAACTAAGTTAGCATACATCTAGCTTCAGAAATCGATATTCTGAGAAATGATCGTTCGCCATCGCCTCGTTAAATGGACGCGAGGTGTCTGGGCGGTCCGACCCACCGCTGAGCAGGTTTGTCAGTGTCATTACACCTTCAAACATTGTCAATTTGTCACTCTGATAGCATTAAACACGATGACCAACATGAACTTGTGGACTTGGTTACATAGTAAACATTTAGGTAAGGTTTAAATATTATTTATGATTACGTAGCAGACGACAGTATAAAACCCAAATAGGATTCGTGTCGTACCTGGACTCAGCGATACTCTTTTTTTTTATTTGCAGCAAACTACCACCTGATGTTAACAATGATAAATGAATAACAGATGTGTTGCCACTCGTTAGTACAAAAAAGGTATCGTGATTTAAATGAGTATCTTACATTAGTAGTGGAGGTAAAAATTACAAACAAAATGCAAGAAATTGGTATTATTCGAGGAGGAATCTGCGCGTTTCTCCATATAATCTTTAATATTTCTCATGCAACGTCAACTTTTTGAAAATAATAGATGCTTTTGCATTTTTTTATGTATGTTCCGGTCTACTAGGGGGAGCAGCTGCCCCCCTTGCACGTACCTGGCTACACCCATGGCCAACATCCACGCCCGTCGAACGGAACGATTTGCTTCACGTTAGAAATACATGTGACAGTTGTACCTCCCGGATGGAACCGTTAAATTCTACTATCTTCCAAAACAAGTTCTACCCTTAAATCCATTTATCCATGTAGGTGTTTATCTTTTGTGTAGGTACTAATAACTAAGTAATTACAGCCACTTAAAGATGGTCACTTCAGCCAGTCACTTCATAAACATAAATTTTTGTTCATTTACGAGCAATTCGCAAGCCTAGACCTTTTCATAATAAACAGAAGATAAAGATAATACGCCGCGTTTCTCATAAAGAATTCTCGAAGGTTATCTTCGTGTGTCAGAGCTATTTAATCATGTGAACTAAGTGAAATCGAACATAACACAATGCGGCGTATTTTTGCAACGTCGTGTGAGCTTTCACTGTGATCTTGTTATAGTTTATCTCGGTGTTGGACTATATCAGTGCCTATTCACACGTAACCTCCGTGGTTCGGAAGCATCAGCGCTTCACCTATTTCTGCTTTTTTTTGTTTATGGATTGAAAGTGTCGCAGTGCTTTGAGAGAGACACCGGATTACGTGAAATTTTTACTGGACTAACCCCCTTCTTTAGAGGACTTCAGGATTTTCAACGGAACGCAACCAAAGTCATCTAAGCGCTCTCTCCACAAGACTAAGGACACTCTCCACAAGAGCGACACGCTAACAATTACGGTCTTTTAGATCTTCGGTTACTTACATCAGTATGCGGCAAGGTATTCTTTCCAGATTCGCTGATCGGGCACTTCGAGTTCCCACTCTTACCACCCGCTTGAAGGCCCTCTTTATTCGCCTCAAATACGGAATTATAACGCATTGGGAAATTTAGTAATTCATACTCATACATAAGTAGCTATTAAACTGAAATATATTAACCTTATTCAATGCCTTAATGTCCCATTTCCCAGTCCATTAGAATGAGAATAGCAAAAGCAAGACCGTACAATTTGAAAATGCGAATCAATTTATCAAAATTGAAAAACGACAGCGTCGGGTGGTTTACAAGATTCAAATAATTTAAACAAATGATTCTGTATGCATCATTATGTGATAGATTGATAGTATAGGTACATTTCTAACTGGTTTTCAGCTATCAATCTAGATGGGCTGATTGTTAGCCCATAGCTGATTGTTAGTTCGATTTGTTACAAGGAAATAAGAAAAAGTGTGTGAACAAATTTTTGAATAAGTAATATTTTTTTTATCAAGCCATGTCGGATGTAGAGTATTTTTTTATTTTTGATAGCAGTTTTTTAATATCTATAATTGACATACAGGTTCCTTAGAATTTTTCTATCTCTTATAGTTTTCTAATGAAAAATAAAAATTGGATTTCATTAATCATAAAACAAAATGTATGTACGTCTTTAGTGTTTTGTAAATTGAAGAGAGGATATTAATGTAATGAACTAAAAGAAAATAATAATGATGTCTGAAAATTGATTCTTGGTATACGTACAAAAATATATAAGTAAAACAATAGTGAATAATTCTATTTAATTAAAGAGCATCGACATCAAAGCACTCTCTACAAGATCAAGGTTTCCCTAATTATCTTACCCACACTTTACCACTTCAAGATGATGTCAGTTTCTCATTATAAGGCCCACAATAATTAATTTAAAGATGACGTCAGTTTCCCATAATTAGTGAATAATTATTATATTCTAATAACTTTAACTATGTACAATATGTACAATTCAAATAAATGTCTTTAAATTAAACTAAAAAAAAAAAAACAAAATATCTATTAAAACCGAAAAGAAATACAGGTATTACAAATTACAGGTAAAACAAAGTCCCTATCGCTGCCTACGTTTCCTCTTTGAATGTTTTTATTTCCATAATAAGTACACACAAATACGTAAATGGTAATAATGATTAAATATTTTTTAAATCTACCTACCATTAAGAAGATCGTAGTGGGTTTGACTGTTAAACACTTAATAATTTAATTCATATTCTTGTTCGATTACCAGGCGCGCATAGAAATGCGGGAGCGCAGCGAGTCGGAGTCTGGCGGCGGGGGCTAGCATGGCCTTGCTGCTCCTGCTGCTGGCCAACGCCGCGGCCGCCGTCACGCTCGGCGACATCGCGCGACGTGACACCGGGGATGTTTTTACCCTTACTGGTAAGTTATGAACTCACCGAGGGAGTAGAAATAAGGTCATTTATAGATTTAGGTCAGAGGATTTATAGATTTTACACATCTTTAAGAACTTTTTTTTACAGAACACTCTGTTGGATAGGTTTACTCTTTTTTACCATTTTGTTGGATTTTCTAATAACAACGCACATAAATTTTAAAATATATAAATCAGAAGCGCGTCTTCGGAAATCGAAATCATAGTTTTTACCATATTCATCTTTTCTCTAATGACACCACTTACATTATCTAGACATCGTATACCTCTTTCCAACCAGATACTTTGCAAAACGAGTTTTATTATAAAATAATTTGTTAACTTCGAAAAAAGAGTCGTAAAGCAGCCAACCAAATCACAAGAATAAGAAAATGGTGTTTATTTTAAAATCACCCGGTAATTCTACTTTATTTCCTCAGGAGAGAAGTGCGGCGCAGCGCAGTGCGCCGAGCACGGCGCGGGTGCGAGTGCTAGCGATATCGACGGCTGCACGTGCGCATGTCCTCAACGAGCACCTCTGTTTAGAGAAGATCGGGAGCTTTGCGTTGACGATTTGCCAGGTAATTTGTTTTTCAACTTCCTCCCGTCCACCGACCATTAGATATCCAATTTTTTTTTTGGTTTTTGCCAATACTTAATCCCGCGCTTGGCATGCGTGTTGGTGATGCAATAACTGTTGACGTTACACAGGACGAAACTGCTGCAAATCTCCTGAATTTTGCCGCTTAATCGCCTCCTACAGCATCCATGGAAAAAGAGCGAGTCGAGCTATTTAAGATCGACATCACACGGCGTGGATAAATAACTAGCATACTTTCAAAGAAAATCATCGCAAAATCGTCCAATGATAGCATAGATAAAACTCTACAAATTCTTAATATGGTAGTGAAACTCACTTATCATCAAGTGGACTGCATGCTCATTTGATAGGTGAGGTGGATTATGCATGTTCTTTGGTGGCAGAAAAATCGCAACACCATCATAGAGAGGCACTCAGATGAACTGAATGCTTATTTGCTACTTATTCAAAAAATCGTTCTAAGTTCTCATCACATTTGAAAAATAAAAAATAGATAATCTTCTGTGTCTATTAACTCAACATAAAAGACCCTTTTTGTAGGTAATCTTCGGAAAGGAGGTAATTGAAAAATCTTAATATTTTAATTCCAGTAAACCACTAATAAATTAAGCTTTAGCAATGTCATCGGCCAAGATACAATTTAATATCTGTACTGTTAGTTTTAGCACATTCCTGTGATAAAATTAACATTAAATAAATTAACATGTAACATGAAGTTGTAAAAATTTGAAATATTTCGAGCGTGTAAGTACGGTTGGCTCTTAAAATATTCGACGCAGTATTCAGATGATAATTTTTAAATACCTATAGATACATATAATTGCTGCTAAAATGAATCAATACGTCATCGTCAAATATCTTTCCTTATTTAAAATATATCAATCAATTGCCTATCATATTGCATACATCAAGATATTATTGAATCCGTCTAAAGTCCTTGACATAAATAAAAATAGCAATGACTTGAGGACTAAATTGTAATCTTTCGTGTTCTACACCAAATATATTTATGTACCGTATACCAGTATGCAACCAAGTAGATTACATAGTTAACTTTATTTTTATCTTAAGATTATCGAGAAAACTGGTCCTACTCTTAGGTAATATTTTCTCCAAATCTTCAAATAAATGGACCGTAAATTTCACAAAATCACATCAATTACCGCATTTAGCGGCTATTTGGAAGAAAACATTCAAAACCGTTAATAAAATCCTCGAAAGCTTAAAGAATCGTGCAAATCATATAACAGTAGGCTTAATTCCTTTACAAATGCGACATTTTTAAAACCCAAAAGTGTCAGATCGTAAAATACATTTAGTAACGAAGCAAATTTGACAAATATTTAAATATCGGTTTTTAAATATATTTACAGAATGCTCCTTAGCCACTTTTGGGACGGGTGTTGGCGTGCAGAGGATTCCCTTTGTGTATTTGCCGCTGAAAGGACAAATCATTCATCCGTCCAGAGAAATCACCTTCTTAAGTAAGTAAATATGATTTAAACATTAGTAGGTAACTTATATTACTTATAATTTTATAAATAACTAAGGACAGCCAATAATGATTCGTTAAATGTGTGGATAAGTAGTAAAAAGTAAGCCCTGTTTTAACATTATTTTGCTGCCATTGAACATGATTGGTTCCAGATGACTTATATATGAGACGACCATCTTAGTCCTCGGGAGTGGCAACGCATATGTGATCCACTTCAGATAGAACCCCTGTTCAATTTGAAGTTGCCTACAGATGTCCATAGGCGGCAGTTTCCATCAGGTGGACTGCATGCTCGTTTGCTACTTCAAATCGATGAAAAAAAATGAAAATTCAGCTCGTAATAAAAAATAATAGAATAAATGAAAAAATATTTAGTCCTTTTTTAGTTTTATCATGGTCACAATTCCACAGATGTCAAGACGCCAATATGTGCGGTATCAGGCGCCCAGTTCCTCACACGAAAAGGTTTCCTGGACCTTCGCAACACACTCGATTCAGATGTGCCATTCAGCCTTTTCCGCGACGAAGGCAGGACTTTTCTACAGGTAAACAACCACCAATCGTCTACAAAATCGTTTCCTTCTGTTACTATTACTTTAAATATGGTGTAACAACCATGTAATAACCATATGTGTGTGATCTAGTAGTTTCAGCTCCTCATTAACTTATTTAATAAATATTTGTCTATAAATAAATAAAGTAAGAAACGCTGATTCTTAATCTTAAACTTATTAGTTTGACAACATGCTACTTCTAAAAAATCTTGTAATTATCATAGCGGAATCACGTTATGTTTTCAAGCGCTAGCAAGCATATCTTATTGTAATATATTTTTATATGTAAAAATAATTTTAAATTGCAGTGGAGCGGCGAAGACGACGTCCGTACACGAATGTCAGGACGTGTCATGGTGGTCAGATTACTTTGCCGTGATGTCGCCGCAATACCTTCCTCACCCTTGGATCTACGGGGAGTGTTTACACCTTGCGTGGCTTTTAGAGTGCAAGGAACTCCTAAATATGCCAATAGTAAGTGGAGTTGATGGTTATAAAAAGACAAAACTCTTTTTATGGATTGAGGTAAAGAAAAGATCTAACTTCAAAAAAGGCTCACATGCTATATGTATTGTTTATAAGTAAAAAGTGAAATAATAACAATAATCGCTTATAAGTAATTAGTAATATCTGATACTACACACTACTACACGAAGACAAGTCTGCGCGTTTATCGCTGAAAAACCCCATTTGTCATGGCGCCACGGTTCCAAGAGACCTCGCTCACCATTGATAAAAGCGAGGGGATCCTGGGAGTTGACATCTCAAGTGATGTGCAGTTTCGGGGTCACTTGGATGTCCAGGCCAAGTTGGCATCTAAGAAGTTGGGCGTCCTACACAGAGTCATGGTACTTCACTGCGAAGCAACTCCTTCTCCTTTATAAGGCACAAGTGAGACTATACATGGAGTACTACTCGCATCTCTGGGCAGGGGCGCCTAAATACCATCTTAACCAACTTGACTCCATTCAGAGCGCGCCATCAGAATCGTCAACGACCCAAGGATCACCGTTCGGTTAGAACTTCTGAGTCTGCGGAGGGACATAGGTTCCCTCTGCGTGTTCTACCGGCTTTACAATGGTGAGTGTTCCGAGGAAGTTTTTGACCTGGTGCCTACGTCATCTTTTCTCCACCGCACCACCCGCCGAAGGATGAGGTTGCATCCCCGCATCAACTGGACTCGTGGCGGTCCTCCACGGTTCGGTTTACACGCTCATTTTCATTTTTGTCACGGACGTGTAAGATGTGGAATGAACTTCCTCCTGATGTATTCCCGGAGCGCTATGACATGGGACTCTTTAAAAAAGGTGCGAAAAGAGCTCTCCTTCAAAGCCGGCGGTGCATTAGCGATCCCCCTGGGGTTGTAAATGTCCATAGGCGACGGTGACTACTTTCCACCAGGCAGCCCGTCTGCATTACCTGCTCAAAGCATAAACAA
>MOOZ01000064.1:619400-640026 GCA_002930495.1 Cecropterus lyciades | reverse complement strand
GCCACCGGGGGGGTTTTAGTGCGGTAAAAATCCCACATAACCTGGCGTCGCTCCCACGGCGTTGGGTACCTTTTGAAGGTTTCCCCCTCGATACAAAAAAAAAGATGTATGAACGGTATTCATTCTAGCCCGTTTAAAAACACAAAAGAATGTGACATTGTTCAAAAATTTATTTTTACCTAAGCTTAACAGGTACATCGTCCTTGAAGTTTGCAGTTGTTTGAAAACGCAGACACATTTTTACAAATTGTACAAAATAATACATAAACAAGTGAGAGAAACGTGTTGTGTTGTGTGTGCAAGTAAAATTTTACTTGTATTGATAAAAGGACAAGATTTAGGTACCACAAGGTCGACTCCAATTAAACCAATAACATACGCCTTACATTTATCATATCGGCGATACAAAGTAGCCATCGGTAATCAATAATCAATAGGTAACATATGCAAATTTTCAGGAGGACCAAAGATTCCTGATCCAGATGGCTCGTCTCCAGGACATCATCAAGCCGGAGTGGCGCAACAGCGGCAAGGGCACCACCACCTTACACAACATAAACCATCTGTACTCTAGACTTAAGAAATCGCAACTCGACGGCCTCTACAAGTTGTACAAGTAGGTGTTGATTTATGTCTCGTTATCGCTTCATCGTTGCGTATTTTTCTCTGGCTGTCGAAAGTTCTGGGTTCTGCTTGTTGTTTAAATGGCCTTAGTGTTATATGGATTTTCCCCTATTGTATGAATTTTGACTCTCTTACTCATTTTTTTATGACATGCATGTCTAATTACTTCACGCCGGAAATAGATGTGGCATGGTATCTCTCTGATCGAACCATACTCGTTAAGAGAGCTTCCAGATTTTTTCGCGAACAAAATTTCCTTCAAAATTGTTAAAAATATCACCTTTTGCATTTTTGATAATAATTTGAAAATTTTCACTCGAATCTACTGTAATTTTATAATCACAATCAGGAAGCATTGCTAATTAACTTTGTTTTTGTTAAAAACTATTATATTTCTATTTCAGGAACGACTTCACGCTTTTCAATTACACCATCGACAGTTACTACGAAATCGTCCAAGACGACGAAAAGACCAGCTTGGGGTGATCTGCTCTGCGTATTTTTTTGATATTCATCCGAGCGCCATCCTAAATTAGACTCGAGACAATTGTTCGGGGTTGATGAATGGAGGAAAAATAATTCATAGCTTCCAAGACTGATCGTGGATCAGATTGATGACAAGTTTATTGATCCGACGGAGAACATAGGAACAGTGAACGAGTTTCATTATACCGTTATCCATTGACTAAGTGACTAAACTCATAATCAATTAAGCATTTTACATAAGAATGTGAACACAATATAAGACAGAACAAAGTTCGCTGATTGATCCAGAAGGAACGCAATTATGAATGTTTTGTTTTCTTACGATATTCGCATTTCTAAACGATCTATTAAATTGTTTTGCCTTAGGAGTTTAATGGGTTCAATCAAAACATTAATATATTTTATTATAAATTGGCATAACGCAGTCTTCGGCTTATTACTATGCATTTCTTTAAATATAATTTAAATCATGTCATCGGTACCTAACTAAATAAAAAGAAAATAAGTACCTACCATTGTATACACCAGATCGTAAATTTAAAATATATATAAGTATGTACTATATATAGTAGGTACTTGTTAACGTGCCTAAATATTTTTTTATTTTGGTATTGGTTATTAGTTTAATTTCTTTTTTTTTTTGCATTTTCTACCCTGTAACGCGCGATTCATACCAAAATCTACAGAATACGGCTTTATTAAAATATGTATGGTTAGATATTAGTTGTAGTTATAGTACCTACATTTTGTGATATAATACATGAAACGAATATCAGAAGCGGATATTTAATAAAATGTAACAAAAAAAAATCGTGTAGCATTGTTTGCATTTAGAAACAAATAAGTATTTAGAATTTAGATCTTCTAAAAATAGATATTTTATCATATTATGGTTGAGTTTCTGTTTTCTTAATTGCCTATAAAATATTTTTTGTGTGCAACTCTGCACTTTTGTATTTATTGTTAATTCTAAAAGTTCCTTGTTTGTATGCATTCAACCTTTGTATAGATTTTAATCCAATAAATATTTTGTTATATTTGATTACCATAAGGATGCATTTTTAGAAAATATATGTTCAGTTTGTTTTGCAATAAGTGAAAAAAATCGTGCTTCCGTGAAATGAAAAGAACTAAACTCAAGAGGATACATTAAAAAAATAAATGAAGCTTGGAACAGATAAAATATTGTAAATACATATATAGACATCAGATAATTATTAATACCCACTACATATTGTAGGAATTTACGATAGATAATAGGTATCTATCGTAAATTCCTACAATATGTAATATCATAAAATATCATGCCTAATAATTCAGAACAACTCAATATACCTAAATAGTTAAATTATTATACGAAAGCGCTGGAAATAAATATTCTAAAATATACATCGACTAACCAACTAAGTTTGTAAATGAGAGAGTTATTAAGACAATGGAAATATCTATAATAGTAGCGTAGCATGGGATCATGCCGGCCGGATCCAAAGTTGAATTCGTTGAAGTCCAACTATTTAATCTTTGTCACCTGTTAATGCTATGGAACGGCAAAAATAAAGGTTGCCAATTCTTATATCCTGCCGTCCTCTAAATGTACCACCCGGGGCGTAAGGCGGACGTTGAATTTAAAACTTTTTCCTATAAGTTATAATATCAATAATATAATAGGTACATTAAAAACTATTTTGCCGCCCCTCAAGAAACGCTACGCCACTGATGTATAAGCATGTATCACTAAGCATGTGTTTTATCAATAATACGGGCGTTGGCACCTTGTTTAAAAGACAATTATTGCATTATGAAGTGAGGAAGCCTTTTCTACCGCGCTTCAATCAAAAAAGCTCTATGAATAATTATTTACTTATGAGAAAAAAGTAAACAAACAGAAATAGAATATAAATTTGTTATAACACTACAACACAATTTATTAATTAGTAATTAATCTACTAAATGTTAGATGCAGTGTTTTCCATACCAAAACGTACATAATAACATATAGGGTAACTATACAATAAGCAGTAAAATAAATAAATTTATATTATGGAGTTGACATGATTGTAAGTAGATAAAATTTTGTTATTTTTATTCTGTTAAAAATATAATCGAAATAAAATATAACATATTTGTTTTTAGTCGAAAAAATAATAAGTATTTTGTTTTGTTTATTATTAGCATTAGCTTTTTATGCATATCATGAACAAAATATTTTTTCCATATTTATACATAATTTAATAGTTATTTTAAGTACAAAATATAATTTTAATAACATTTTATGTAATAATGATGTTGTCTGCTATTATTATCTACATGAAATTTGTTGATTTTAAATTTTCATGAAATAACAGCTATTTCAACTGTTGTCAAATGTTATATTATTTAAATTGTAGTATTTGTAAATAGAAACTGATTGTTGATTCGTTTATTAGTAAGTAAGGGTACAAATATTCATGTGTACTTAGAGTACATAAAATTTCATTTTTATTGAATCCTCTCTGAGCTTTTTACAAAGTACCTAAAACATGACATCGCTAAAATTATTAAAAATAAAACTGTCCTCTTAATTTAGAATGTAAATGATTATTTTAGTACAAATCGGAAAACATGTCCAAAATCCACGTAGCAAATTTTTTGGAGTTTTGGAAAAAACATGATCACTTACAAAGTACCTCGATCGTAAACGATTACAATAACAGGTACCTCCTTACTTAGATATAATGTAAGTAGGTATATCATATAGATTGGTTTCTGTTGTGAGAACTTTCCATCCGCCCATCCATCAGCCTTTCGAGGTCCACTGCTGCACATAGGCCTCCTCTAGATGGCGCCACTCCAACCGGTCCTTTGCCTTCTGAATCCAACGGTTTCCTGCTGTCTTCTTCAGGTCATTAGTCCATCAGGTCGGGGGGCGATCTGTGATCGTTTGTGCCTAAACGTGGTCGCCATTCGTAAGCCTTTCTTAAAATATTTAGGTACATTGAAGTGGTCGCCGACTGCCACTACAGCTTGCTAATTTTGAGAGCTATGTCGGTAAGCTTAGTTCGTTTACGGATTTCATCTCGTAGCGAAATTCCAAACATAGCTCTCTCCATAGCACACATAACACACATAACCCTGAGCTTTCGAATGAGGCCTACAATGAAGGAACACGTTTCGGCGCCATAGGTCATCACTGGCAACATACATTGCTCGAATAATTTCGACTTCAGGCACTGAGGAACTCTTGACGAGAAGATACTACGTAATTTCCCGAACGCAACCCAGCTGAGTTGGATTCTTCGAGTGACCTCCCTCTCGGAGTTGGAATTCGAGATCCCCATCCGGATCGGTTGCCCCTGGTAAATATACTCGTCGACAACTATCGGTACGGGTGTGACATGGACGTTAGATTTTTGTCTTGTTCATCTTAAGACCCACCTGTTGTGAGGCACTATTGAGGTCAACTAGCATAGCACTGAGGTCCGTCGGCGATTCTGCCAAGATCACTATGTAATCGCAAACCAAAGGTTTGTGACGTGTGCATTGATGTTAATGCCCAGACCTTTCCACTGCATTAGCTTGAAGACATCGTCCAACGCAGCGGTGAACAGCTACGGCTATATAACATCGCCATGCCTGACTCCCGGCTGCAGTCATTGCTTGGCAGTTGTCAGTGATTTGGGCATGTACTTGGACTGTCGTAGTAGCTGCTGTGTATACACACTTCAACACCTCTATGTACCTATAGTCGATCTGGCATCACTGAAAGGACTCTAGCACCGCCCAGTTCTCGATAGAGTCGAAGGCTTTCTTATAGTCCACATAAGCAACACACAACTGCAAATTATAGGTACTCCTCATTTGTGGTCCATGATGCTGAAGCCTTGTCGGAATCCGGCTTGTTCGGGAGGGTGGAAGTCGTTGAGCCAGCGTGCAATACGATTCGTGAGGACTCTCGAAAACAGCTTATACACGAGAACTTTAGGGATTGCTAAAAATGTACAAGTATATATAGAGCATTATCTTATTTCCATGTAAGATTTAATAACATCAAATTCTATGCTTGTATGAAACTTTACCGTTATTTTAAAAAACTTCTTAGTTACAGATACATCTCTCTCATCGAATAATTGTGTACCTACCAACATTTGAAATATAGGTAAATATTTATTAACGAGGATACGATGTTGACAATTGTTGACAACTTAAACTGGTTTTCAACAATTGGTATTTTACTAGCGAGATTTCCTGTGTTAAGTTTACGTCAGCCACTGTATTAACACAATAATTATACACTTTTCATATTGATCAAAGATTATATTATTTACAGATATATATTTTTTCTTAAATAATTAATTATTTTTTGTTTCTATTAGATTATTTTGAAACTGTAAGATTTCGTGTAAAGCCGAGTTTTGATACATATGTATCTATGTTCAAAAAATCATTTTCAATTTTTCAATCGTGGCATTTTTGAATGTACATAAAATAATTATAGAAATTAGATACAAAGAATTACTTGTTATTTAGGTATTACCTACTTTTTCTATTAACTCTGTTATAGATCGGTCTAAGATACGCCTAGTCGTAGAATTACTACGTAGAATTAAACTCAAATTAGTATATCATTATGGTTCGGTGACATTTTTCTTTAATTAAGTATATTTTGTCTTGTAAGTATAATGTATATTTCAATGCGTCAAATAATTCCTATATTAACTAGCATGTTTCGCCAATAAATAAAAAAAAAATGTAAAATGCACTTATGTTAGTTATATGGAGTTCCAAAACCCTATAATATAAATATGAAAACAGTTCTGAAAATTATACTTTATCTAGATGCACTCTTGCTAGAGTTGCTAGATACTTAACACAATTTATGAGCCGGAATGTAATGAAAATAAATGAATGTAATACGTAAAAACCCCTTGTTTGCGACCAATGTAAAAAGTAATTATTACAATAATAGACTCACTAGATCTTTTCACTTTGATGTAATTTATTGAAATAGATCGCTTTTAGATGGAGTAAGAGTTGTAATAAAGAATGTACCTATGTATGAATAGTATAATGGAATGAATATTAGACCAAAAAGATATGGCCTACGATAGTAACTGAAATGGTGCTATAGTCTTTTAAATGTTGATCTCATATCAGAATGTGAGACATGGATGCAGTGCGTAGGTACTAGTTGCTGCTAATACAAAAATTATAACTGTGCTCTTTGAACCTGGCACTTTCTGTAAAGGTAGCATAGAGTATGTGTCATGAATAGCAAGGTATGTTGGAGAAATATCGACGCTGGTTCACGCTGTATCGGAGTTCGTACGAAAAAAAATGTAGGCAATTTGATCAGTTTTTTCATGCCTATAAAATTAAATACCATTACATTTATGTGTATGATGTTGCCAATTAAAAATATGGCCTAATCAGCCTACAGTTTAATTCGTACGATTTAACTTACCCTACATAAAATTCGTTAATGTTGTTAATATTTAGAACTGCCTGACTCGTAATTGAATCTGAATTCAGAAAACAAATTATACTATGCAAGTTATAACTTACAAATTAAAGGACTAAAGTTAATATAAAATTAAAAAGTCGAAAGTTGCCTTTCAGGTGCACAGTTAAAATAATGTATTGTATTGTGTTATAGATTCCAAATATAAATGAATCGGTTGTGTTATATAACGTTGAAGAAAATTTATTCTTAGTACTTATAGAGAAATAAATATGATTGAATACCTACCTACTGATGTTGTTTTTTTTACCTACTTATTTTTACTCGCTTTCTCCCCGCGACTCATATATTGCAAAACTATATTGTTCATGCTAAAATGAATAGTAAACATAAAACATAATCATAAACGCTTTCTACACTCATAACATTAGGATTTTCTCCTGTGTCGTGGTTGCCACGGACACACAAAGACGAATACACAAACACCCAGACCCAGAACAGAAATCTAAACTCATCATTTAGATGTCTGCCAGGCCGGGAATCGAACCCGGGACCCACTGCGTATCACATCGGTATGGTGACCGCTCTACCACGCGGTTCATCGTCCGATAACAGCACACTAGAGTTACAAGAGTAGATTTACAGATTTATTGCAGCTATCCATGGGCAATCTTAACCACTTATCATCAGCTGTACTGCATGTTAGTTTAAAAAGTATAAAAATTATTATATTTTTTACAGGGAAAGCGACAATAACATGACGTTCATTCCATAAAATTATTTAAAATGATAGCTTAAATTTTGTTCGTATGATTTATTGCTATACTACATTATATTTTAAGTATTTTGTACCAAATGCATTGGAAATTGGGGTAGATAGCTCCTCCTTTCTGGTTCTTTGGTTGCATTTCTGGAATATATAAATAATTAAAATTAGTGATACTGGTACAATATCATATGTATTTTAAAACTTAAAGTTAAATACAAAAACAACAAAATACTGTAATCTTGAATTTGATAATGAATAGGTAATCTAGTTATTATTTATCTGTTATTAAATTATTCATCCATGATAGTTTATATGAGCAACAAAATTCTCATAAATTTAAACAACTTACATTCTTTTAACTGACAAAACTGAGGAAGGTAACACACGAGCGACAATTATGTTATATACAAGCAATATTACATTGTCTTTGCCCGTAAATGACCATGATCAGTTGTCAGATGCTGATAGTCAGCGACGGTTGTTGACAAGCGACTACCGTCGGTGGATTTCGGTTTGAACTATCGCTCGTAACGAATTTGATATAGCTAATTCTTTAAATATACCAGCCAAGTGGGAGTCACACTCGTGCATGAAGGGTTCCGTACCATTATGTATAAAAAAATGGTAAAAAAAAAATTTTTGTTGTATGGGATCCCCTCTTATCACCTGTGAAAATTAGAACTGTCTAGCTATCAGGGTTCATAAGATACAGCCTGGTGACAGACAGACGGACCGATGGACAAATGGACAGTCAGACAGCAGTCATAGGGTCCCGTTTTTACCTTTTGTGTACAAAACCCTATCAGACAAACAAGGAAAACTGCTAAACTGTGTCGTCTTAGCCAATTAGTAAATTGATTACAAAATACTTACACAACAGTATTTATCTTCTTCCTCTTTGGAATATCCAGAATGTTAATTGGTTCCATAGTAATGATCACCGGTCTGACAGAGCCAAAGAAGTCAGTAATGGGCACTTTACTAGGATCCCGTTTGAACAAATCCCTACGAACCCCTACTGTTGATAGGCAAGCACTCTTTGGACAAACTGCAAGCTGTAAATAGTTATATTACTATAATAGTTAGATAATTATATGAACTACATTGATGAGACTCGAAATTCGGTATAAAGGGTGTATTGGAAAAAAAATTAAATGTCAAGCTTATCAATAAGGTGGTACAAAACTGATAACAAAACCTGAACCAGCCGAAAAAATATGACCCACTATATAGTGGGTGTATATACACTTGTATATATGGGGACTTCCCCAATATATATATTACAAAGTAATTTATGGTCACTTACAAATTCTGACATCGTTTTCTTGCTGTTAGGATGCACATTTTCTAGAAATTCCAACACATAGTAGGTGTATCTATCGATGATGTAGACTCCAATGGCCGAATCCACATGATGCTGTAATTATTTAAACAGGGTAATTTTTTTGCAGGGGGCATGCAGTTCAAAAATTTTATAAAATAATAATAAAAAACAATCAATTTTGCTAAGTTCTACAATTTCCTTTTTTTAATAGTTAATTATCCAAATATAAAATATCTTTTTCTTTTAAATTGTATGGAAGTTGCAAACGAGCATGCAGCCCACCTGATGGTAAGCGGCTACTGGCACCCATGGACATCTGTAATCAACCCTAGGTAAGATCAAAATGTCATCTAAGGTTAGCCACAGATGTGTTGCCCACTCCTGAGGGCTAAGATGGAATGCCTTGGAAAAGTATGTCTCTGTTACCACACTCTTCAAGCCAGAACACAGCAGGGTGTAACATTGATGTAATTAGGCAGAAATAGGTGTGGCAGTGGTGCTACCGGAGTCGAACCACAAAGTGCTCTACCACCTTCATAACATAATCTATCTTTCATCGTCGTCTCATACAAGATTCTATTGTATCATTACGGGTTTACGCAATAAAAACTATTTGAAATTCGAGAATTAATGTGCCCCCAATTAAGAAAATACAAAAAGGGCCAGCTTATTCAAAAATCAATTTATAAAACAACCAGTAAGTTATACTTACAGAAAGTGAATCTTCACCAACTAAACTGCTAGCTGTCGCTAGAATATTTGGTGAGTAAAATTTCTCATACATAGATGAAGCTTGGCATGTATCAATTATAAAGAAAATTTCATTATACCTGAAAATACAAGAATGTAAATATAAGACGAACATTTAAAGATATGTAATGGACTTTGGATTTTGTGTAAATTTTCATATGAGACATAAATAAAGAAAAAATATTTGACATAATAATAATGGAAAATCAATAGTTTATATAAACTTTTATACTGTATACCTTCTTTTTTGCCACATTTGCTCCAACGCATCAGCCAACTCCTGGCTAGTAACTTCTTCAGAATCTTGGAACTTTAGAAACCCATCCCCACCATGGCCAGTGAGATAAATTAAGATGTTACTGCCTTCATCAGTGAGTAGCCGCTTTGATCGTGGAGTGTCAGGTGGCACTCTACCAGTTAGAAGACGGACAAAGTTTTCTACTGACACCTAATCAAAAAACAATGTAAATACATATATGATTTCGATAAACCAGTAAAGATGCAATTCTAGTACTATTTGAACAATATATGCACAATATAAGTTTTTCATATTTTAAACCCTGTCGGGATAACGCCTTAATGAAAATTTTCCATTAAGGGGCCTGCAACACCAACATAATTTTTACCCACATTCAAGAACTCACTTCATACATAATCATAGTATAATAAAAATGCTTTCTATTCCTACACCAAAAGCCTCACTGGAAGATTTTCTTCAACATCATGTTGACACACAAAGATAAATACACTAACATCCAGACCCAGAACAGAAATCTAAATTGATCATTCAGACCAGTATGGTCTCCCACATAGTTTGTCTCTATACAGAGTAAAGGAAACTTACTTCATAACCCCTATAGTCAACTTCAACATCATCTCCATACACATTGATTTGCTCATGAGCATTATTAAATATGGTAGCTGGTCTAGGGTTTCTTGGGTTACAAGCCATATCATCTGATATCATGAGGATGATCTGACTGTCAGGAATACCAAGTCTCTTCACACTACGGTATATGGACAACACATTGGCCACATGTCGATAGTTGAACCAGAAACGAGAGGTGTCCACCAACACAGCCCAGTTGTTTGTATGGTTTGATTTTTGGAACCGTTCTGGTATCTGAAAGTTAAAAGCTTTATGCATAATTTCGAAGACGAAATTAATATTATATTATATTATTGAAAATAAAGTGCTTCGAACACAATAATATAATAATATATAAATATTCATTAGGTTTTTTTTTTACCTCTAATGCAGTACCGCATGATATAGTAAATAAGGTAATTACTAAATAATACCACATTTTTGTACTTTAAAGCTAGATTTTTGTTTTAGTTAATTCTCGGCGGCATTACTTTATTAAATACTTAATTAATAACCTTATACTGAGTATGTAACCAAAGTAATGACAATGATGTGCACAATATGATATTTTATCAATGAATATGAACTATCAAGAACAGATTTGAAAATTGAAATATTAGATTAAAATGTAAACAATTCAGTTTCATTCCAGCTGTCAAAATTTGACGCACCGAGTACATGAATAAAATCGAAATGACAAAATCATTGGCAAACAAACGATAACCATAGATTAATAACTAATGCTTTTAAATATTTAAAAGCACAAGCTTTTTTAATTAATTTTTGTAGAACGATCACAATTTTTTGTATTCAATTGAATACGATATTTACTAATAACAAGGTTTTTATCTATTTTTATTTTATATTTTAAAGTAAAATAATTTCAGAGACAACGTATATTTCCGTGAAAACGTCAAAGTGAGCCAAACAAAGTCAAAGTCAATCAATAACGTCAATTATTGGAAATTAAAAATGATGGTTGTCAAGCGAACAACGTAAACAGAACTTTTCAGTAAATTTAATTAAATTATAATCATGAGTAGCCGTAACCCAAACACGCTAATGAGCGTTCCTGATGAACAATTTGATTATCTATTTAAAATTGTGCTTATCGGCGACTGTGGGACCGGAAAAACATGTATTGTGCAACGACTAAAATCCGGGAATTTCATAGAAAGACACGGAAATACGATAGGCGTAGACTTTTCAATGAAAACATTAGTTGTGGATGGGAAGAAGGTCAAGGTGAGTTTATTGAATTATACTATTTATATGAAAATGCGTAGAATTCTAATCACTAAACCAATTACTTAGACCTATTTCAGTATATAGTAATTTAAATGAAATATTGAAATGAAAATGAAAAAAAATATTCATTATTTTGAATCAATAATTATTATTTCTCGATTAAGCACTACCACCAAAGTTTAATTTATAAGGTATGTTTTGGATTAGTTGGTAGATACTCATTTCTGGTTGATTTTATTTGAACTGTTATGAATATCTAAAACATATATTCATCTCCTGTTCATTCACTTCTGAAAACAGGCCTTCTTTATCAAATTCATGTTTGGTCATGGGGTACATTGATATTTACTCGTGCATTTACGAGGTACAAGATTATATTTTTGTTGAAGTTTCCTGAAAAATTTCAAGCTCTTCAAGTGTAATATAATTTTTCAACTTACTATTACTAATGATTGTAAATTTCATGTCCCCTAATTGTTTTATTCATTTTTCTTTCTCATTACTGTCTTTTTGTGTCTGTGACTATCTGAGATTTCGAAAAATGTATTAGATTTTTGGTGGTTTTCATGTGATTTGTATGTAAAAATTTAACTTAAACTGTCTAAAGTCTAGTCTATGTTGGTATAATGTTTTGTTTGTATATGAATTTTTTTTTTTTTAACTTATTATCAATTTCAGCTTCAAATTTGGGACACAGCAGGGCAAGAACGTTTCAGAACAATTACTCAAAGTTACTATAGATCTGCAAATGGAGTCATCATTGGTATGTTTAAAACTTTTGTCAATTAGGAATCAATCCAGAAGATGGATAACTATATTGATTTTACAATTCTATTTCATGTTTAGGTGTTATGCTCGTTTTTGTGTGATACTGTGTACATATCTTAGTATGTGTCCATGAAACCCACAATATAGGAATCTTAATGTGGAAAGTATTGTTAGTGGCCTAAATATTCCAATTGGATACTGTAGGAGTAGAGATTGCCGTGAGTCAACATCCTAATTATAATAAAATATGACGCAACTACCATACATTAACAATGTTGTAATAATATTGGACAGAAATCATTTCTTATCATGTAACCATGTGTTTTGTTGAATTATGCATACAATGCCCTTGAAATAAAATTGTATAATTTATGTTTTACACTACCAGATCCAGAAGTAAGAGGGGGAAGGGTTAAGCACCTTATCCCCCCTCCAATCTAAACTTTCTTTCTTCTTTGAGCCTACCTTCTGTTTGTCAAGCATCAACAACATATGCAAAAATGTAATTTGTAGCTGTTGTTATGAAATAGGCCTTAAATGATATTTGTGTCATGTGCATAATATTTATTAAGAAAAAAAGTATTATTTTTATCATTATTTTATAAAAGTATTATTATGTGATCATATTTTGTAATGAATTCATGTTATGTTTTAGTGTATGACATAACAAAACGGTCAACATTTTTGTCGTTACAAAAATGGATAGAAGAAGTCAGAAGATACACCTCATCCAATGTTATAGTGTCATTGATCGGAAACAAGTGTGATCTCACTGACCAAAGGGAGGTTGAATCTGATGAACCAAAGTCCTTCTGTCGTTACGTGCCTGAGATTATGTTTGTAATGGAAACGTCCGCTAAAGACAATACTAATGTTGAAGATACATTCCGCAGCTTAGCTACAGAACTAAAGGTACCATATTTAAAATATATTACATTAAAATTCTTGTCATAAATTAAAAAATAATTATACTTTTAGAAGTAACTGTATTCTTTAGTCGTTTATACTATGTTCTGCTGGCAGTTAATGTGAGATCTTTTATAATTTGCTTTTTAAACGATTGAAGTGGCAAATAAGATAAGGTTACCTGATCACTACTGCCCATAGATATCTGTAATCAATTTTATATAGAGCAAAGGTTCTATCTAAAGTCAATCAAAGATGTGTTGCTACCCTTATGGAATATGATATTTGTCTCATATACAAGTAACCACACCCTCCACCGAAGCATAATTCTGCTTCACGCTAAAAATAGGTATGGCAGAAGTACCTCCCTGGACTTAGCATTTCTTGTCTACAATTGACCAATCTTGTACTAACCTCAAGGTTCTAAAACCAAATTTGTGTCTAAATTATCACTACAAAATAAGAGTGCCAACTATATATTGTTTGCACTCTTGGATTTTACGAGTTTGTTCAGTGGCCAATCAATAAATCAATGTCAAGGTACAAAAATTTCCTAATAATTTAATTTCCTCTTATTTCTTTCTTTTTCTTACGGGCTAGGTTACTGTATTAATTGTAAGCTAGGTAAACTTTTTCTTTGTTAATACAATAATCCAATACTTTTTGTGATGTTTATAAATGCAACAGCGTGAAATAAAATATTATAATGTTAACAAAAACATGAAGACATTTAAATATTTTAATTCTATTTACTCCATGATGGACATTTGTAACAAATTTCAAATGAACCTTGATTGTTGAAACTAATCATAGATATTCTCTATCTTATCTCTTCTCTTAATAAATAAGTTATAATGCCTCATGCCAGCATATCTGTCATTCTTTGTCATTCTCCTGAAACTTGATCAAACAACATTTGAGTAAGCAAAACTTTATATAAATTTTACCAAAATATTACTTCATAAATTTTCAGAGACAACATGATAACAGCGAAGGTCCCCCAGAAGAGTCAGACTCAGTTGTTCTCGGAGAAAGTCATGCTGTTAACAGATGTCAGCCATGTCGCTCCTCCTAAATAAATACTCTAAAAGCCTGCCCCATCTATGTAAGTTTGTTGAAATTGTCTTTGAATATGGATTGTTCCAATTTTGTACTTTAAAAATACACAGAAATAATATTAACCTCATTACACAGTAAGATAACGTAGCCATAGTACTGGTAAATAATGTTTCTTAAGATAACAAAGGGTGTCGCCACATACCAGTGCAACATATAGATCGATGTGAAATAAGTAAACCAATCAAATCGGTCGATATCGTGAAAATTAAAAATTCGAACCTGTTCTAATTTTAAATTAGTAAGTGCTCTGAAACAAAATAATAGATCGATGAAAAAAGTAAATCGATCGAATCGGTCCATGTGGCCATTTTATAAATTAGAAAATGCTTTAAATCGACAATTTAAACCCAAAACAAAACGATTAATTGTTGCACTGTATAAGAATAACGAAAATTATGTGTGTACCTATCATTAGGCAACAAGCAATTATTTCAGTGCCTATTTACATACCCACGCCCACGATTGCCTACTTTTGCGATTAGCAAGACCTTTGGGATTACGTACAACGCATTCTAAGCAGTCTAATTTGCATTTTGAAAGCCTACGAAAGATGACTAGTAAGTCCTACGGCTTCGTTCGCGTGGTATAATTTGTAAACGTCATAACATATGGTATTTAATACCAACGTCATTAAGTAATCAAATAATCTAAAGGAAGTTTAAAACTAGTAATAAAAAAATGATTTAATTAAATTCTTCTGGTTTGTTGTCTGATGCAAGCTTAACAACCTAGCTTATGAGTTTAATATTCTTAAAAAAAAACGAAAATTAAACAGACTACGTTTAAATGGATGTGCAGCCTAAACTATACGCCTGTAGTCCCTGAGTTTCAATGAAACAAAACATGGAACGATCCAATATGAGATATATTCCATTTTTTTTCAATTATCAATGACTATGTAATTTGTGTAAATATTCTTTTACTTTATCATAATATTTTATTTTTATGTCAGTATTATTTTATCATAACACCTTAAAATTGGGTACTATTAGATAATACTAAATGACATATTGCTATAAAGTCGTTGTAAATATATTTACACTTAGAACAATGGATGGATTTTATCCTTATGAGATCTGTACAGGTGCTTGTAACTATTGTGAGAGAATCAACGCTAGTCGTATCTTATAGTATGAAAGTAGCAAAACGAGCATGCAGCCCACCTGATGGTAAATGGCTACTGCCGCCCATGGACATCTGTAATCAACCCTAGGTAAGATCGAAATGTCATCTAAGGTTAGCAACAGATGCGTTGCTACCCCTGAGGACTAAGATGGAATGCCTTCAAAAAGTATGTCTCCCTTACCACACCCTTCAGACCAGAACACAACAGCGCATAACACTGCTGTTATGAGACAGAAATAGGTGTGGCAGTGGTGCTTCCGGATTCAACACCACTATACTCGAATAATTATGTATGAGATCGATAAACCTTTTTATAGGTAAGATTAAGTAAATGTGCACTCAATAGAAATATTAAAATGTTAATGCAATAATGGAAAATCTTCCAGACCAATTTTATAAATATTATCTACTTAAAGATGGTCACAGATGCGTCGTAAGTTCTATAAACTAAATAGAAATTCTTCAACATCTGCAATAGATTATCCTCTTAACCATCCTTTAATGAACACATACTTGGCACATGCCATGTGGCAAGTATGTGTTCTGTTGATAATAATTGGCTTTTGCCCTGATAATATGGGCTCGATGAAGCAACGCGCTAGATATAATGCCACTTAGGACCCATGAAATCGGTCTTGAACAGATTCAGATTTGTTCATCTCATTATGATTTTAATAACTCAATTATTTTATTAAAAGTAAATGTAAATATTTGAACTTATTCATTATCTCGCATTGAATTCTTTACGGTATTAATTATTGTCAATTAATATAATTTTGTAAATTAAAAGCTACTTTTTGAAAATGAATAAAAATCTCTACTTCTACATTAATTACATTATAAAGTATCTATTTATTATTTACTGAAATGGCATATATTTTTTGTTTGGCATATAAAATAAAAAATGTATAGGAATGCTGTTTTTTGTAAAAACTAAAAATGTTATTAAATTCAGGATTGGCTCGTTCTTTGTGTATGATTTGAAGAATGACTTTTATATACTAAAAGTCTTTCTACAAATTTATATATATATATTTAATGTATATGCCTTTTCCAGTGTGTATGCATTCAATCTAGTCTACCATGCCCAATACATTTCATACATTTTTCATGTATATATATCACAAGCGACGTTTTATTTTTTAATATAAAACAATGTTTATATATAATGCATTTTCAAAGAAAGTATTTGAAGCTAAAGTTAATTGTATGACTTGTCATGAATTTCTTTAAGAAATGTATCTATCTTATGTATCATAATATTATGGCATATTTTGATTTGATGAAAAAATTGTAATCATGCCTATAAATATATCGAATCAAATTTGCCGGATCCAAATTGCCTCTGTCTTTTCATATATTTACAGTTTATTTATAACAAAAGTTAAAATATTGTTCATTATCTATTGATTTACAAATATTTACCTTTTGGATATAGCGTATAAATAACTCAACTAACATCTTTATACAATATGTTAGTTGATACCAATTTATTAAAATCTGTATTATTTGGACGAACATTAAAATGATAAATTGAAGAATAATGTACACAGTTAGTCTGTAGTTAGTGATGGCAATAATTTCTAACAGTTTCGTTATACTAAGTAAGCATATTACTATGGTAAATTTTAAACCACCTTTTGTATCTATGTTAATTGAGACTGATGTAAGCCATAATTGTAAATAGGCTAAATAATATTTTTCTCTATAAATATGCAACGTGAATATTATTGGCATTTTCTTTGTCCACATTGTAGTAATTAATTTTATGAATAAGAAAAATTTTACTATATTAAAGTGTATTATATTTAGTAATTAATATCCTAAGGGTGTTGTCGCATCTATACAATCGACGGCGATCAATATTATCGATCATTCGTGGATATTATGATTGTTGTACGATTGTTTTTTGATCGATGCCTTTCGACATACAGTAAAAACTCCTTATTCGCTGGAGTTTCCAACCATATGCCGCGAATAGAGAAATCGCAAATGACCAGCAGTGCTCAAAAAAAGCTGACGTGCTAACAGGAGGCGTGAAACATGTTTACTAGTATCGACTACAACCATGAATAAGGAAATGTGTAGCCGCTAATACAAGAAATGGTCACATTTTTTACACCGTGAATAAGGAGCTTTGACTGTACTTCGCTCGCTCAGATCTTTTCCTTTTAATGTTTTTCCTTTCCTGTGTCTGGTATCTCACATGATAATATAGAAAAATATTTTTTAGAAAACAAAATTTAGTTATTTTTTCACAACAAGGGACATTAAATACTTGAACTAGTAAATATATCCATGTTGGAATTAAATGTTGATCTTTGGATTATCGTACAAACGTTAAAATATTTTTACCGCGGTCCCGAATAATTGTGAAGGTTAAAATTATAAAAAAAATAATTTTAAATATTTCTTATATGCATTCGTTATTCTAAATACACCAATAGGAGATTACTTACCGTCCGGTATTTTAGTAATAGCCTTATAATATTATGTTAAGGAAAGTTTATGTGGTGCTTTAAGAAAGAATACCAATTCATTACAACTGCCTAGAGATTCTATGTGTGCTATACCTATTTCTGTCTAATATAACATATGAAATATATCTATGGGTCTAAAATATTTAGAAGTCCATTGATACCCTGAATTCTTTATAATTAACGTTATATAATAGAAAATTAATTGTTGTTTAAATTGTGCAGACCATAATATTACATACTAGCTGCGCCCCGCGGATTCAGCCGCGTAAGTTCCGACGATGATATATAGCCTATAGCCTTCCTCGATAAATGGGCTATTTAACACCGAAAGAATTTTTCAAATCGGACCAGTAGTTCCTGAGATTAGCGCGTTCAAACAAACAAACAAACTCTTCAGCATTATAATATTAGTATAGATATGAAAGCAATGTCAAAATTTATAAAGGAGTTAAAAGAATTTTGTTGCTGAACGTAGAGGTCATTCAGTAGGCTCAATCGTGTTTATAGAAATAACTAAATCGTTGGAAATGTAGAAAATATATACGTTTAAATGTATATAATTGACTTAAAACCTAATTTTGAAATCCTAAAAATATCTAGGTTGCTTAGCAATGCAACCATTATTAAAAATCATGGTTAGTTGTGGGATATTCATATAATATTATTATTTGAAATGTTCAATTGTCAACTTCATTTGGAGTAATATAATATTGAGACATAAACTTAATGAAATCACAGCAAAATAATTGTACAATGTAAAAGAAAAACTATTATGCCTTGTATAATATACCCTATATATATGTACAGTGTATTTTATACATGGCAACAACAGTTTAATTTTATGTAAGTCTAAACAGAATTTTTGGTAACTTGTCCATTGCTAAATTTTTGTGACTATTATATGATCTCTTCCCCCATTGTGATTTTGACGAAAGACCCAAATTTAGGAAGTTCAGGTCTTTTGGTATTTTCTAGGTTTCAGACTTTAAGTAATTGAAAAGTGAATGGCAAAGTAAAACCAAATAGTTACTAAAATAAAATAATAATGTAGTTTTTACTACCGTTTATAGATAACAGAAAAATAAAAATGTTTTGTAATCTTAAGTTAATATATTAATAATACATGATATGTAGTATGTAAATGGATTTGTATAACTACCCAACCCAATAATAGTAGGTATCTAAGTAGTAACTACAAAACAGACTTAGTGTATTACCACATTATATATTTAAATTGTAAATATGTATTAAGAACATACTCGCTGTTTCGCATGAATAATAACACACCACGAAAAGTATTTTACAAGAGGATCAGGAAAATATTAAATAATGTAGTTAAAATAATAAAAATTAAAAAGCCATTAACCACAGTGTAGCTAGAACATTCAATTTTCATTTCTAAAATAATAATGTAAGGGAAAACTGTATGTTTAAATGGAAATTTGTGAATTTTAAATTGTGTTATTATTCAAGCAAAGCATCTTTTTATTATGTAATTTGGAATCTCGGAAAAAATCTGTTAATCGTTAATTTTTAAGTATTGAATCCACGAATAGTCCTATGATATAAGGACTCAGTTATTTTAAGTTTAAAATCTTCGCCTAAATTAGATAAGTAAAGGCAATAAACCAATTGTTTATTTTATTTTTAATGACATTAACCAGTGGTGTAATTAATTATCATTTTCAAATAAATCAATTCGTTAACAAAATCGTCTTTAATTTTTGATAACTAAGTATGAACACTGTAAGATCAATCAGTGGTATGTATGTGTAAGCGAGAAAAGTAAATACCCTAAGTAGGTGAGTAAGTGAGAAAGTGTTATTATATATTTTAGTGCAAAAGCGAAACAGAGTGTGGTCTGCGCTCAGTCTTAAAGTAAAACACGATTTTTTAAAATTATAATCATCGCTAAAAAAATCTTACACAGGCAGGGTTTTGGAATTTAAAGTGAAGTTTTATGCCATCCATTTATATTTATATATAAATTGATAAGTTAACATAGTTCAAGAAAATAGCACAATTAGAATCAAAAGAAGTTAACGCAATGATTCTTAGTGTCGCTTACAATAATATCGAGTTGCTTCGTCACATGGATTCCAGAAATCCATCCAAATTTACCCGGTTCCGTGCCTAATCTTCCAAATACCCTCACAAGTTGTCCATTCGGCTTGAACACCTGTACTCTACAATTACCGGAATCTCCTACTAAAATGAATCCCATGGGATCCACAGCCAACACTTCTGGCTGTCTGAACTGCCCCTTCCTGTTGCCCAGTGATCCGAACTCCAGTATCTTTGTCTTGTCTTGTTTATTATATACCTTCACACGACGATTTCCACTGTCGAGGATTATGATTCGTTCATTGGTGATGGCTACGCTGGTTGGTGCGTTGAACTCGGTACAAAGCACGTCTTTCGTTTCCCAAACGCTGGTGGTTTCGGCTGGCTGTGCCCTAGCTGCTACGCCGATTTGATCCACGAATTTTCCTTCTGGTGTAAGAACCTGCAATGAAACCAGACAAGTTTTTTTTTTTTTTATAATATGGATAGTAGCAAACGAGCATGCAGCCCACCTGATGGTAAGTGGCTACTGCCGCTCATGGACATCTGTAATGACTCTAGGTAAGATCAAATCTCACCTATAGTTAGCCACAGATGCGTTGCTACCTCTGAGGACTAAGATGGAATGCCTCCGAAAAGTATGTCTCCCTTACCACAC